>WBNM01020095.1:0-14364 GCA_013399055.1 Ramphastos sulfuratus
CATTCTATGATTCTATGCCACGGTGAAATTTATACTGCACTTATCCTCTTCCACCAAAGAAAGAGTACAGCTACAGAATGGGCTTTCAGAAACGTGGAATCAAGAATTCAATCATATTTAAAAGGAAAGAATATTTGTGTATTTTATACACTTCCCCAGCATCTGCATAGGGAAAAAGAGTTGCTTTGGTCTTGTTCATTGTGGGCACAGGCCAGATGTCTCCCAACTAATTCACCTCACTCGTGGGCTCACTAAGGATCACCCAATCTTCACAAGTGTCTTTTGAATATTGTGAAGAGAGCAAAACTGCTTTAATGTGTGTCAGGGAGATACTGAGAAGCTTCTGTATTCAAATACCTGAGTTCTTACTTCATGTGAGATTCATAGAATAGCTTAGGTTGGAAGAGACCTTAGAGGTCATCTCCTCCAACCTCCCCACCACAGGCAAGGACACCTCTCAACTAGACTCAGCTGCTAAAGGCCTTTTTCTACAAGAATTCATAAGTAAGTGGCTGCATGCCCTGGCACAAACCAAAGGGCTCTGCAGGATACAGGAGAGGTGCATCTGACAGTTTGATGACTCTTGCAACAATCACTCACTCCATTGAAAGCAATTTTGGGAGGCATAGCTTTAGACTTTCTTCTGCTACATAATCACTGACCTTCCCTTTTTTGTGTGCCTCAATCCTTTTTTGATATCAGAAGGCTCAGCATCCAAGCAATATTACCTGAGCAGATGGAAGGACTAAAAAAAGAGACAGCAAAAATGGGGAAATCATGAATGCAATTCAGATGTTTTGGGCACTTTTTAATATCACAGAAAGCCACAATATGAATCTACCTCTTCCAAAGAAAACACAACTTCCAGTACCAGTTCCCTGTAGTATTTTCTGTCTACCACAGCAACAATTTCCCACTCTGGGAAAATACTGATTTTTAAATTTAAAACCTTTGTGGTAATTAAGAGTTTAAAGTACTAGTATGGAAACTTTACTCTCAGATGTTTAATATTATATCCACACAATCTGTTTCATAGTGTGCAAAACACAGAAGAAAAATACCAATACATAAGTAAAAAAGCTACTTTATTATTTATCTACTGCTGATTCATTCTGACAATGAACACCATTTGCATCATCTGTGGGCCAAATATTTTCAGAGTATTCAACTGCTCAGTAAGTTGTGTGACACTTGTCAGCTTCTTAGGGGAAAATAACACCAAAAATGACCTGTGGATTTCATTGTGAAAGGAGGAGGTCATCCAAAGTTATCAAGATTTGATTGCCTTCTTGATTAAAAAAAAGTACCCCTCTGACCTTTCCCCTTTTCCTGCACTTGCAAGTAAGTTATTCCACAGCAAACACTACTTGCAAATGCTCAGATTTCCTAAAGACCACCAGAGTGTTTGTTTTACCAACTGCAAAGGTAGCAAGCAGCAGTGCTAACGATGCACCCACTCCCAAGCTGCATGCAACTGCATTCCACACAAACAGCAGAACCTTAGTAAAATTATTTTCCCTCTGCATATAGAATTGTAGAACCTTTGTGGTTGGAAAAGACCTTTAAGGTCATCAAGTCCAACCATTAACCCTACCACTGCTAGAACAACCATCAGATAAACCTGCTTAGAGCTGTATGTCTTACAGGATAATTTACAATTACCTTACTTCCAGTATCAATGANTCCACAGAATTCCACCACACCTTCATTTTTTTGCTGGCAATCACTGTTACATTCAAAATATTTTGCTGTATCTTTAAGGCAATGAGCAAATTGTAAGAAATAAAAAGAATGAACAGTCAGAAAACGCAAACAAAAACAAGCCATGGTCCAGTGAACCCTGGCTTTGCTTTAAACCCATTAGCAAATCTATATCTCAGCTCCTCACTTCTCCTACATATCATAAAGCACCATTAACCCTTTCCCCTTGCTTCAGGGTGGGAGCTCAGCACGGCAACAAGACTTGTCCAACATCAGACAGCCTTCAATGAGTTAACTTTTCTTCCACTAAGGTAAAAGACTTTGTGCTGACCCAGTGTGAGTCAGCTTGAATAAAATTCAATTCTGCTGTGGTCAACAGGAAAGTAGGAAGGAAAATAGGATTTAACAAACAAAGCATAAGAAGCCCAGGGCAGGAAATAATTATTTGGGCAGTTGTTCACTTTGTTAAGAGACTGGGCTGCATTAATATCTGCGAGGGCATACTGCTGTGTTGGTGGTTTCTCTTTAGTGCCACGTCTGGTCTAATTAGTTACAAAGTGGTTGTAGAGGCAAGTGAAATCTGCAATTGTGCAAGGCTTCCCAGGAGTACAGGATACATATGTCAGAGAGGCACAATCTGGCACCAGCTTACTCTGCTTAACGTTTGAGTGGTTGACTAAAATTAAATCAATGCTAAAGGAAGCTCAGAACGCCAACAGAAGTGGTTTGCAGAAATAGTTTCACTGACCATTACAGCTGCCATGGATTAGACATGTTAAATGCTTCAGTTCAAGTTGACATTTTTAGTATGGATGCAGAAAAAAAAACCAAAAAAACCTGCAGCCAGAGTATTCTGCCTGAGTGTTTGCAGTTAAAAGCATTCTAGGAACACACATAACAAGCTCCTATTTGGCAGTTCTAAGTTTCACTCACACTTCTCACCAGGACTAGGGGGAATAGATCCAAGCTAGAGGAGGGGAGATTTAGATTAGANAGTATCATCCCTGGAGGTTTTTAAGGCCAGGCTGAATGAGGCTCTGGGCAACCTGATCTAGTGGAAGGTGTCCCTGCCCATGGGTTGGAACTGGATGATCTTTGGGATCCCTTCCAGCCCTGACAAGTCTGTGATTCTGTGAAATTAAAACACATTAAAATATATCCATGTGTATATATCTATAGGACACTGCAGTTAAGAAAAAGATTTGTAGATAAAAATCTTGTAAACCACTGGGGAAAGCCTGATGTTCTACAGGGTTTTACAGATCAAAATCTTACTCATAACCATCACATTATGGAACATTAAAAGCTAACAATAATAATCATAATCAAGGTAACACCAACAACGTTTGTACTGGAACAGCTCCTTAACCTTCCCAAGTATGTGAGCTGTCATAAACCAGCTTTTCTTCAGTATATACTGAAGGTTCTGGTTACAAAGCAGCACCACAGGCAGAACACTCACCTTATAATCTAGCTATATTTTAGCTTCTCTTTTTCCAAATAATGGGAAATATTTCCCCTGGCTGCCTGCCTCACTTCTTTGAAGCTACTTTAAAAGCTACAACCAGCCTGCGAGAAATGAATTTTTGGTTACAAACTGCAGGTGGTGGGGTGAGAAAAGGCTTGGATTGTAATGCAGCCAAGCTTTTTTAATCAGACTCAGACAGTTTAGATCAATATGAAGGCAGTAGAACCACAGCAGTTTTCCATGGGTTGTGAATGCAATGCAGTGGTTTGTCCTGAAGAAAGATTTTGATTTACTTGTGTTGGGACAGGACTGTGGCCCTGCCAAACGCTGTTTCCCAATACTGCAGAGACCTAAACAAGGCACATGCTGAATACATCTCTGCTCCATTCATTTATCATCTTCCATGGAATCTGAGGGATTTGTTAAGGACCCTGCCACTCAACTACTCATGTCTTATCCAGTTCACAGGGCATCAGCTACTCAGAGGAAAATTGGAAAAGGTCACTGTGCGCAGCCAGCTGTTGCAACATGCATGCCTTGCAGTTCCCTTCTGACCCAGTAACGCCCCTTGCCCAGCCTTGGCATCTCAGAACTCAGGGCTGTTTCTTGGGTCTGACACTTGGTAGGACTCTACCTTGCCAGCTTTCACACTTGCTGTGCTCTGACCACTTCTCAAGGCATGGAATCAAACAGGCAACCCCTCTAAGCCTCTCTAGACAAAGTCCTGCACTGTGATGTAGCAAAGCGGTGCAAGGCTCCTCGCACCCAGTTCAGCCTCACACAGAACTGCCTTGGGAATAAGCTGCTGAGACACCTGTGCAGGTTACCTGTGCAGGTTACCTGTGCCACCTCTGGCTTTCACCTCGACACTGGCACAACATTTGAAACGTCTCGAGCAAAGCAGCTTTAGAGTTACACAGAACCAGTGGCCCCATTTGCCTCCACATGCAATGTGGAGGAGAGGCATTGGAATGCCTGCATGCTCCTAGCCACAGCTGTTGAAAAACCAAGTCAGTAATATAAATTCCTTCATATTTTATATATTTATTTACATATTAATTACATGTGCCTTAGCAAAGCAGTATTTCCTTGAAAGAAAACCACCCAAACACAAACAAGCAACCTTAGGAAGCCTGTTTCTAGTTAACTACTTTCCTCTTTTTGACTTTTCACTGGGGAGAAACATAACCCACACACAATCAATCCAAATCTTCCTATAAAAGCTCCTTCCCAGGTTGCCTGTTGGCACACAGGAAAATTCAGTACAAAGATATTTTCTGCAAAACTTCAAGGTTACACAACCACAGCTCCAAACATCACATCTCTGCTGAATTGATTTTCTGTTTATTGGAAAAGCCTACAGGGGAGCCTGGTTTTGGACAAGACATGGAAGAGTGAATGCAGACATGACACAAAGAGAAACATTTTTCACTTGATAATCAGAAAGCTCTTTGCCTTCTACATCTCCCATTTGATCCTAATTAAGCTGTCACTATACACACACAGTGTCCATCACAGGCTTCAGCAGTAGAAAATGCCTAAGAGCTCAACTATTTACAACCCCAGCCTCTTTTTCCTCCTGAAAGGAAACACAGCAGCATTATGTAATTGTTTTACAGCATCTGTTGTTGAAGGTTTCACAAGGAAGCTGTCTGTAAAGGTAGTAAGGTCACAGACCAACAAGCAAACTTTATGAGGATTTTCACTGGCAGCAAGGGGGCAGTTTCAGTAACCATTTATCACTAAAGCTTTGCCCCAGCAATGCAGCAATTTTCCAGTTTCAGGGAAGTTTTCCCTTGCCTGTCCCAACTGCCTCACTCCTCCTCAGAAACTCCACCACTGCTGCTGACTTCAATTTTAGGTAATTTTGTTTATTTGTTTGTTCAAAATACTACTTCTGTCTTAACCTTCTGTTCTTCACCCTAAGGGTGGTGAGACACTGGCACAGGTTGCCCAAGGAGGTGGTGGAAGTCTCATCTCTGGAGGTGTGTAAGGCCAGGCTGGATGTGGCTTTGGGCTACCTTCTCTAGTGTGAAGCATCCCTGCCCACGGCAGGGGGATTGGAACTGGATGATCCTTGAGGTCCCTTCCAACCCTGACAGTTCTGTGATTTTGAAACATGTTTCATTTTGTAGAAGTTTAAGAAATGCACATGAAGAAGTGACTATAAATATTTAATGCTCTCACACACAGAAAAGGGCCAGAAATTCAATACTGTGTCAACAGCTTCAGAACTACAACCACAGACCCTCTGGAGATATGTAAATTGCTGTCTCACCCTTAGACTTTTTTTTTTCCTTCAAAGCAGGCACCAAAGAAACCAGATTGTCCCCAGGTTTTTAACACCAAAGACAGTAGGTCACATTAAGCCCTAGAGTAAATCAGTGACACTGGCCCTTGGTCTTCCTCCCAAGGAAAGCACTATTCCAAAATACACATTTCAGTCATATCCTCTCTTGTCTACAGATTCCTACAGGGCTTTTAAACTCTCTTTTGTAGCATACTCTGCAACTAATGTAAGCTGATACAAAGGCTCCATCTATGCTGGTGCTGCATTAGTGAGGAAAGTATTTTAACATGAACACTTAAAGTTGCTTCCACGAGCACAGGGATAAGGGTGGAATTATGCAACCAACCTAAAGCAAAATCATAGAATGGTAAGGTTGGAAGGGACCTCAAGGGTCATCTAGTTCCAACCCCCTGCCATATGCAGGGACACCTCCCACTAGCACAGGTCACTCAAGGCCTCCTCCGACCTGGCCTTGAACACCTCCAGGGAGGGAGCAGCCACAACCTCCCTGGGCAACCTGTGCCAGTGTCTCACCACCCTCACTGCAAACAACTTCCTCCTAACATCCAGTTTCAATCTCCCCTCTGCCAGTTCAAACCCATTGCCCCTTGTCCTGGCATTGCAAGACCTTGTCAATAGTCCCTCCCCAGCCTTCCTGTAGCCCCCTTCAGATACTGGAAGGCTACTCTAAGGTCTCCTGGAAGCCTTCTCTTCTCCAGGCTGCAGAGCCCCAACTCTCTCAGCCTGTCCTCACAGCAGAGCTGCTGCAGCCCTCTCAGCATCTTGTTGGCCTCCTCTGGACCCACTCCAACACTTCCATGTCCTTCCTGTGCTGGGGGCTCCAGAACTGCACACAAGACTCCAGGTGGGGTCTGAGGAGAGCAGAGCAAAGGGGCAGAATCCCCTCCCTTGCCCTGCTGCCCACACTGCTCTTGCTGCAGCCCAGCACACAGTTGCTGTCTGGGCTGCACTCACACTGCAGCCTCATCTTGAGCTTTTCATCACCCCACACCCCCAGGGCCTGTTCCTCAGGGCTGCTCTCAGCCATTCCCCACCCAGCCTGGAGTTGTGCTTGGGATTGTGCCTACCCAGGTGCAGGACCTTACAGTTAGCCTTGTTGAATGTCATGAGGTTGGCCTGGGCACACCTCTGCAGCCTGTCCAGGTCCCTCTGGATGGCATCCCTGCTCTCTAGCAGGGCATCATGGAAGTAGCTTTATAGTCTGTGACAGTGCATGGAATAGTGCTGAGAGAGAAGCAGTGCCCCAAGACAGGCAAAAGCAGGAATGGAAAAAAAAAAAATATTTGGGCACTGATCCTATCTCACTCATGTTAATAATGGAAGGCAAAGCTCTTAATAGCTAAAATTACATAGGATGGAGTTGTTCATGAGGAGAGAAGAAACTCTCTGAGAGAGAGATTATTTTACTGGATTGCTTTTACTTAAAAGCATACCTGGGAAAAAATCATCTGGTGTGCACATCTAAAGAAAGATGAAAGATGTGCAGTTTGCCCTGCATCAGACCCTGCATAAGGAAAATGGTAGTCAGGAAGGAAAAAGTGAATGTAAGTGCAGCAGAGCGGGGTATTAACATCTCCTAGCTGCATTAGCTTCTTGAAAGCAGAATCTCACAAACCAGATTGAAAAAAAACCCTCAAGCTTCAGTGAATGCCAGCTTCAAAACCCCTTTAACTATGCATCCCTTTCTAGCTCTTAAGTGGAGTGATGCTGGACAGCAGAGACATGAATATTTTAGGTTATAATTTGCAAACATCTGTATCTTCAGAAAAGTTTCCTTGAGAAAGAAAGTCAAATATTCCCTGACATCAAGTATTGATGTCAGTATTCTCTAACATCTATGCTCCATTGGTCAAACTCAAGAATTTTAAAAGGAAATCTTTAAAACCAATAACAAAGAAAAAAAAAATAAAAAGAAAAAAAATAAAAGAGAAGAGACCACAGGACTTGAATTCTGATTGGGACTTCTCTGAATGGTTGGGACTATGAAGCAAGAAAAGGAAAAAGAGAAGGTGGGAAACTCTATGATTCTGAAACAAGACAGCATTAGCACACAGCTTCCACATATTATTCCATAAGAGAGAGGAAGCAAGCACCAATGCTACTCAGAAACTTTACTTTATGCCTAGGCAAGTCAGATTAAGTTTTCAACTTTCACCTTGGACTTGGAGGTAGGTTTTACAAAGAAAACCCCTATCACTGAACTTGCTACGCATTAAACCCTCTTCAGGTCCCAAAGCCTGCTGTAACACCCTTCAGCTCCCCAGATTACCTAGACCCCTAGGGCCAGAGATTCACCTAAGAAAGCTCAGTGAAAGAGCAAGTGACCAAACTCAATGTTCTCAGCAAGGTGTTTGTCAGGTGAGGTGAATACCAAGTGCAGAAACACTGTTGAATTCCTCAGCCTCAGACTTTACCCTCTGCCTTTCCTTGCTGTGGAAATAGCCAGCTGAAGAGCATCACCAGCCATGCTAGTGCAAGTGTCTTCGATTATAAAGCATCTATAAGGTCAGAAAAAAACCCCTCAGGTACCCAGAATTCATCTTCTGGAAGCATATTAAATGACATCTCATTTTCCACAGCTGATAAGGACATGACTTAATAGAATATGCCCTTTGTGGGGTGACATGAGTTCCTAGAAAGGAGGTCATGACAAGCATTCCATACTTCATTATTTTCTCATGTGTGCAGGCCTTTTACATCAGAAGGATTCCTAAAGCATAGTGTGGTTTTTGAGAAAGGAATTAAAAGTGAAGCTGATGCCTTTAAAACCTCCTCCCAAAACTGAAGTGATTTTCCACATATGCATCCAATTATTGGTGCAACTCAGTTGAAAATCATTGATCACTTGCAAAACCATCCTAAGACACAGTGTTTGCATGCTAAGATGCAGTACTTACATACTGTTAGTTTGTATTTTCTCCTCCCAAAAAAGTTATAAGGAAGAAAAAAAAACAACCCCACCACAACAACATCAGAACAAGCACTCCAAAATCAATATTCACCTGGATGCATTCCTCAGTACCATGAAAAACTACTGAGCACCAAGGTTTAAGAAACAATCTTCTCCTCATGGGATAATTCTATCTTCAGCTTTTGTTCAATTCAAAATTCAACAGCAGCTTCCAAAGAGGACAGAGCAGATAAGGTTATCCTAACCATGTTGCCATTTAAGTGAGAACCTAGACAGGTTGCCCAGGTTCCATCCCTGGAGACACTCAAAACAAGGTTCGACAGGGCTCTGGGCAACCTGATCTAGTTGAGGATGACCCTCCAGATTGCAGAGAGGGTTGGATTAGATGACCTTTGGGGGTCCCTTCCAACCCAGACCATTCTATGATTCTGTATTATAGTCAAAGCATAGAATGGCTTAGGTTGGAAGGGACCTCAAAGATCATCTAGTTCCAACCTCCTGCCATATGCAGGGACACCTCCCACTAGGAAGGAAGCCTCCAGGCCTCATACAAAATAACTTTACCAGCAGTTCCATTAGTCAAGCAATCACAAAACAGCAGCAACAACTAATCACAGATTTCTCCCTGATTCTCAAGGAATAGCTAAATTTATTTGGCTAGAAGTACAAGGCCTGTAGACATAGGGCAAGGGGCAATGGCTTCAAATTAGAGAAGATTTAGATTGCATGTAAGGAACAAGTTCTGGACCATGAGGGTGGTGGAACACTGCAACAGGCTGCCCAGGGTGGTAGTTGAGCCTCATTCAAAGTGAGGCTCTACAAGGATCTGGGCAACCTGATCCAGTTGAGGATGCCCCTGCTGACTGCAGAGGATGCTGCACCAGATGACCTTTGGAGGTCCCTTCCAACCCAGACCATTTGATGATTCTGTGACTTAAGAAAACATTTTGGATTCTAAAACATAATTCTGACCCTGGTTTTCTGTATGCCCTTGGGTGCATCTCCAACTCAATGCACCTCAGCTCCTCCTACACTGAAGTGAATGCAGAGTGCCCTACCTACCTCTATAAATCTTTACCCTGTTTAGACAAAAGGCATTTTGCAAGGGAAGTGCAAAATCTTGTTATTTATTAAAGGAGGCTTCTACCCACAGCCCCTCACTTAATGTTGTTAGGGTCATCCTTTACCTTTAAATCTCACAAGACAATTATTGATTAATGACCACATCACCCCTGTCAGAAATATAAAAGCAGTATAAACTTGCTTGTGTCTGACAAATCAGCCACCTTAAGTAATGCCTTTTGTCATTTCATCTATTTACCCTAATGCACCCCCACTTTAGCAGGTTCTAGCACTCTTAAGTGGCTACACTTACATTAGCCCATCCTAATTCCTGTGGTATGCCAGTGCTGAGATACTCTTGGTTTTACTGTATGAGCTACTCAGAGGTTACTGCACAGATCGGTTCTCTCTTCCTCACACTTAAGATTTTCCAACTGACTGCAAACACAGTTTCAAATTTCCAGCTCAAGAGGTGATTCTCCCCTTTCACTCTGCTCTTGTCAGACCCCATCTGGAGTACTGTGTGCAGTTCTGGAGCCCCCAGCACAGGAAGGACATGAAAGTGTTGGACCAGGTCCAGAGGAGGGCCACGAAGATGATCAACCAAGTTCAATTAAATCTTGCTAATTATTCCTAGACCCTAATGTTATCACCTGTATAATGTATCTGTGACCTTGCAAAGAACTGATTATTATTCAAATTAAGGGTGTGTGTGTGTGAGAGAGAGACACTTCTGAATATCAAGATTAATAAACAATATTAATTGTGAAAAAAGTATAATCTCACATTAATTATTCCTTCATTACAGGCTGGAGCACCTCTGCTGTGAGCACAAGGTGAGGGAGCTGGGGGTGTCCAGCCTGGAGAGGAGAAGACTCTGGGGGGACCTTAGAGTTGCCTGCCAGTGCCTGAAGGGATCTTACAGGAAGGCTGTAGAGGAACTTTTCATCAGGGTGTCCCACAGCCAAGCAAGATCTGCTGCTCACCTGATGGCTCATAGGCTGATACAAGGACAGCAGCATAAAGATGCAATTTATTTTTTAAACCTTTTCAGGTAGGTGAATTGTCCTGAACAACTCCATGCAAGCTTAGCAGCTGCCAGAGGAGAGGATTCTGCAGGAAGGCTGCAGAGGGACTTTTCATCAGGGTGTCTAGAGACAGNCTGCTTGTACATTGTGCTGAGCTGTAAGGAGAGCTTCATCTCAACTTCCAGCTGGCTGAGTTCTAGTCTGGGTCATTTTACAAAGTGTGGTGGGGCAGGGAACTCCCAAACAGTCACAGTT
The DNA here is from genome assembly GCA_013399055.1 of Ramphastos sulfuratus. Lineage (NCBI taxonomy): Eukaryota > Metazoa > Chordata > Aves > Piciformes > Ramphastidae > Ramphastos > Ramphastos sulfuratus. The sequence continues at coordinate 10,737 of WBNM01020095.1, forward strand.
GCCTCCTCCCTGGAGGTGTTTCAAGGCCAGGTTGGATGAGTCCCTGAGCAGCAGAGTCTAGCTGAGAGGTGTCCTTGCCCATGGTGGGGAGGTTGGAGCAGATAATCTCTGAGGTCCATTCCAACCTGAGGTATTCTATGATCCTATGATTAATATCCACCTAAAACCATCAAGGACTTGTGAAAAGATACAATAATGGCAATTAGAAAGAAGAAGAAAAAAAAAAAACCAAACAACAGCCAGTTAAGAACCTGTTTTTTGAATTGTATCATAGAACAAAATTTCCCAGTTAGAAGGACCAGTTCTTTGGTGTTGCTGGCAACATTTCCTTAAGTTACCAAAATTAATCTTAAAAATAGACTCTGCCTGAATGAACCCCACTGGCAAACTGTTTAAGAATATCATCCTGCCTTGTAGATGGGAAAAGGGTGACTTAGAAATTTATTTGATTCTGGCAAGATGTATTAAAAAAGGAAGATATTTAGCTAGAATGTAGCCATCTACCTGGAGCAGGTTAGATTTATCCAAGAGTCAATATATTTAATGATCAAGTGGAAATATGCTAAGATTGAAGCACACCACTGCCTTGCTACAGTGAGGTATTAGACCAGGGGGGCAAAACTCTGCAACAGTAAGTGCTTGCTTGACTTAAAAGTGTTACATTAGCAGGAGAGAAAACTGTCTGAAATAAGCAGGCTGCCACAGTATGACAGGAGCAAGCTGCTGCACCCCAAATCCAAATACAGCTTTTCTGACGTGCCAATGAATTATGACTAAGGAAGAATGCACACAAATAATCTTTCTCCATCCCTCACCACAAAAATCTGTTACAAACAGTAAGCCAGCTACCTATGACAATTAAAGTACTGCCCAACCCATGAATTTCAAGAGACATAAGAATGGCAAAAAGCAGTTTCCAAGAGAGTGGAATTTTATTAGAAAACAACTAAACTACAGCACCTTCCCATGTGCCAATTATCAAATCTGGAGATGATTCCAAATAAAAACAAAAGAAAAACCCCACACAAGGAACCAAAACACTCCCACAAACAAATAAAAATAAACTTCAAGCATCTGCAATATTCCACAGCAGTTTTTGTACAACAGCAGCATTTTTTGTTTTATTGGGGAATTTTTTTCTGAACTGCTGTAAAGTTATCAAATCCTAAAACAAGCAAAAGACCTAAACCAAGCAAAAAAATCCTAAAACAAGCAAAAATCAAGCAAAAAACAAGCAGTTGGCTTGCCCCAACTGTAACCTGGGGGTCTGGGGTGATGAAAAGCTCAAGATGAGGCTGCAGTGTGCACATGCAGCCCAGACAGCAACTGTGTGCTGGGCTGCAGTGAGAGCAATGTGGGCAGCAGGGCAAGGGAGGGGATTCTGCCCCTTTACTCTGCTCTCCTCAGACCCCATCTGGAGTCCTGTGTGCAGTTCTGGAGCCCCCAGCACAGAAAGGACATGGAACTNGCCTGGAATCAGATATATTGGGAGTTTTTAATCCAGTGTACTTCTGTATCTTGCTATCCTGCACCTTTGCTGAATGCATTTGGATCCAGCAGATGTCACAGGCAGTCCTGCCAGGCAGCCTGTGCTAAGTTAACCCCCTTGGTGCCTCTCCCACTAAGTTACTGCAAGTCCCACCACTGGGGCTGGCTGCTTCTAGGTTTCTCTTATGCCCCATTTTCTTCCTTGCCCCACAGTACATTTTTTTGAGCAGAAGTATTTGCTACCTTTCTATAATAGAGGTTTATGGTTCAGCATCCAGAAACCTATGAGACAACTTTGCTGCCTGCAGTAAGTCAGTAGCTGCTTAAGTACAATCTTGCAAGAGCTTCAGTGTTTAAATGAAGCAAGAAAACCAGAATTTGCCAGACAATCTAAAGACCAATTCTCCTTTATTTAGTAAGGGATTTACACAACCAGGTCATAAATAAATTATCTGCATCACCTTCACAACCTCTACCTTCCCTCCTCTTCCTGGGAGTTGAGTGGGTACAAGTGAGATCTCTACTGCATCTCCATGACCCCCTTTTCCTACAGTATTACATTGCTCTGAGTTCTTCCTTCTCTCTGGACTACTTGGTGGAAAAGTTACTTTTACCTTGAATTTGCTGTGTATCAGGCAGATGACCTCTGATCATCTTCACTGTATGATCTGTTCTGGATGAATGAATACAAACACTTCAGAACAAGAGCATTGGGTTGCTTATAATTCAACACTGGGGAAAATATATAAAGAACAAAGTTTTGGTTTGTTTTTTTTTCAACAAATGTGTTGGCCTTTGAAATAGCTACAAGTTTCATAATAGAACTGGATGGAGCTGTTCTCCAAACACACAAATCTTTTCCCTCAAAATGCAAACCTTTATTATTGCTAGCACTGTGCTATGAGCCTGGGATTGTACTCCACAACTCAGAGAAATGGAGGAGAGGGTGCAAAGAGCCTTACCACAGAAACAATTGGCAGTGTGGCATAAGCATATGCAGGGAGCTGCCAATCTCAGAAGGAGATGCATAAGCTGTAGATACACACAGTCCCTATGGAAAGCTTTTAAAGTTCTGCAGGCCTAAAGCAAAGCCAAGGAACTCCTGGAATTCCTGAGAACCCAAATGTCAACACAGCATTATTTATGGAACTATGTGGTGGATTCTGAGAAGCTACCTCAGAAGTCTCAGTTCAGCCAATGACTTCAGCAGGAGACTTAACTGCTTTTCCTGCTACCCTTCTTCTTGAACCAGTTCTATTTTGACCATTGAGTGAAAAGCAGCAGCAGTGCAAGTCTTATAATCCCTTACTCAGCACATTTGAGGAGATCATTGTCATCAACAGTGGCATTCAGGTTACATTTCCACTGAAGGACTTCCCTGTTGGTCAAGGACTAGGGCTGGGCTGGGCCAGCTACTAGGTCAATGATAGATGCTCTTTATTAGCCTCTCTCTCTCTCTTCCTACAAAGGGAGAGGAAGGGAATAAGTGGGGGAGAACTCTGGATTTGAAAACTACAATAGCTTGAATGAAAATAATATGAACTACATCAAAAAACAGTATCAACTCCAACTCCCCTGAGGGTAGTTACATCAATGTCACCACTGATGGAGTTTTTCCACAGAATAATCACAGGGGTGTTGTGTTTTGAGGGTTTTTTTTCCTGTGTGACAGTGACTCTGGAAATTAAATGCATCTTACGATACAGTGAGGGCAATTGTGTGAATCTTCATCAAAGCTTTTAATGATCAATATAATGAGCAACATACAGTATCACAGTATAGCAAGGTTGGAAGAGACCTCAAAGATCATCAAGTCCAACCCACTACCACAGACCTCAAGACTAGACCATGGCACCAAGTGCCACGTCCAAACGTGCCTTGAAAATAATGTTGTCTATGACCACAGAGCCTTTTAGTGCCTCACAGGCCTGCTTTGCAGAGAGCAGATCAGCCCTCAAAGCGAGTCTGAAGACAGCCCAAAATAAAAAAGACAAGTCCAAAATCACAAGAATCATAGAATCAAGCAGGTTGGAAGATACCTCCAGGCTCACCCAGCCCAACCTAGCACTCAGCCCTAGCCAATCCACCAGACCATGGCACTAAGTGCCCCATCCAGGCTTTGCTTCAACACCTCCAGGGA
>WBNM01020097.1:0-20599 GCA_013399055.1 Ramphastos sulfuratus
CCTCCCCATCCCTCGTTGCAGCAGGGAAGAACTTGTGGGTGAAGTAAAAGTTGGAGACTTTCTGGGGCTCAGTGATCATGAGGTGCTTGAGTTCTCTATCCTTGGGGAAACAAGGAACAGGGTTGGTAAAGCTGCCACCTTGAATTTCCAGAGGGCAAACTTTGGCCTCTTCAGGAGACTGATTGATAAAGTCACTTGGGAGGCCCCGCTGAAGTATATAGGAGTCCAGGAAGGCTGAATATACTTCAAGAGGAAAGTCTTAAAGGCACAGGTACAGGCTTACCCTGCATGCCGAAAAACAAGTCATTGGGTAAGGCATCCAGCCTGGTTGGAGAGGGATCTTTGGTTGGACCTCAAGAACAGAATGAGAGTCTGTGGTCTTTGGAAGATACAGGCTTACCCTGCATGCCGAAAAACAAGTCATTGGGTAAGGCATCCAGCCTGGTTGGAGAGGGATCTTTGGTTGGACCTCAAGAACAGAATGAGAGTCTGTGGTCTTTGGAAGAGGGTACAGGTCTCTCATGAGGACTATAAAGGTGTAGTCAAGCTATGCAGGGAGAAAATTAGTAGAGCAAAGGCATAGCTAAAGCTCAAACTAGCTATGGTCATTAAGGATAATAAGAAATATTTCTGTAAATTCATTAACAACAAAAGGAGTACTACAAAAAATCTCCATCCTTTATTGGATGTAGAGAAAAACATAGTGACTAAGGATGAGGAGAAGGCCGAGGTGCTCACTGCCTACTTTGCACAGGGACCAGCAATTCCTTGGACACCCAGCCTCTAGGAATCGGAGTGGGGAATCAGAATGGGGTCATCACAATAAATTAAGAAGTGGTCAGTGATCTGCTATGCCACTTAGACACACACAAGTCCATGAGGCCGGATGGGCTGAACTCAACAAAGATGAAGGAGTTGGCAAGGATGCTCATCAAGCCACTTTCCATTTTTTATCCAAAGCCCTGGCTAACTGGGAAGGTCCCAATGGACTGGAGGGTAGTAAATGTAACACCTATCTACAAGAAAGGAAGAAAGGAACATCTGGGAAACTATAGACCTGTCAGTCTGACCTCAGTACCAGGGAAGGTTATGGAGTGGGTAATCTCAAACACCATTACAAGCCATATAGAGAACAACAAGGGGATCAAGCCTAGTCAGCATAGGTTTACAAAGGGCAGGTCCTGCTTGACGCACCTGATCTCCTTCTATGACAAGATGATCCAATTATTGGATGAGGGAAAGGCTGTGTATATTGTCTACATAGTCTTTTCAAATACCTTTGACACTTTTCCCACAGAATTCTCATAGACAAATTGGCTGCTCATGGCTTGGATGAGCACATCTCTTCTGGATAAAGCACTGGATGGATGAAAAGGCCCAAAGAGTGGTGGTCAATGGAGTTAAATCCAGCTGGTGACTGGTCACAAGTGGTGTTCGTCAGGGCTGTATTGGGACCANCAGGTCAATAGTGACAGAACAAGAGGGAATAGCCTCAAGCTGTGACTGGATAGGTTTAGACTGGACATTAAGAAAATATTTTTCATGGCAATAGTAGCCAGGCTTTGGAATGGGCTGTCCAGGGAGGTGATTGAGTCACTGACCCTGACTGTCTTTAAAGGTCTTTTGGATGTGATGCTTGAGGATATGGTTTAGGGGTGAATCTTGTAGTATAGGGTTATCGGTTGGACTTGGTTGTCCCAAGAGTCTTTTCCAATCTGAATGTTTCTGTGATTCTGTGATTCAACAAATTAACTATCTCATTCATCAGTGCCACAGCCCTGGATCACATTTCAAAAATATTCAGATTTGTATGGGGCTTCACTCTAACATTCATGAGGTATAAACCTGTTCTTATTTATGTAGGAACTTCCACTGATGTACATTACATATGGAGGTTTTGCTGGTGCTGCCTTGATTAACATGCAAATAGCTTTTGATGTCTTCACTCAGATTAACATTCCTATAACCTTTATCCCTCAAAAATATTTTTTTTCCCTGGATAAACACCAAAAATGGATGCCAGTATTTCTCAGGATCTTAAATTTCAAAAGGCAGAGCCCATGTTTACCAATAATTTCTTGATTTCTAAAAATCAGTTCCCAGCAGATGAAGCTCCATCTGGATAGTTATTGACTACATTTTACTTGCTCTATAATCACACTGAAATTCCACTGCTCCACTGAAAGGATTGCATTACTCCATTGATACCTTCATCATACAGGTGTGGTGATGTCTGTAATATTCCATTTTTCTGTCCTTTTCCTTCCGATCCTTTTTCTTCCCCTTTGACAACATTCTGTTGTGAGGAAAATAAACATTGATAAGTCTGAATTTTCTTGAAGAGAGACATTTGACATTTTCTCTGGAAATAAATATTTTAAAGCCCTTTAAACTTTACACTTTTGATCCATATCTTTGTAGTGGGGTTGTATTTCATTTGGCAATATGCAGCTCCTTCTTCCCAAGGCTTTCAGCTCATTTTCTTGAGATCAATAAGAGTTGTTGTGATCATGAACTACGTACAAAGGATGTGCCTACACCATCTGAAGCATCACATCAATGAATCCAAGTTAATGTTTAACTACCTACTCTAGTTTCAGTGGCTTTTAAACTGACTACAGATTTGCTATTTGGGTGCTTAGCCAGCTTTTTGTGAAAACTCATCACAACTATGTCTAAGTTACCCTTACATCATAATCAATGTAGAGCAGTAACTGCAGCAGTGGTCTTAACATAAATGGAAAGAGAAGAAGTTATATATGCATTGCTAGCAGATTACCCATACCTTGCTGCAGCAAGGCAAAATAACTTTCCTTATGAAAAGAATACTAGCGAGGCAGGGGTGGGTTAGATTTGAAGATTACCCTCTCCCAACATTTGCCTCTATCGAAACTCTAACTACATCATGGAAGGAGAAAGTCATTTAGTATATGTATTTTCTCAGTCAGACTCTCTTGGGTTCCAAGAGGTTATTATTTCTTTATTTAAAAAATATAGTCAGATATGACCAATTCAGGACACACAGATACCTATATTTACTGACTTGCTGCCTGTGTTTACTCAAATGCGGCAATTAGAGTGTGAATAACAGTAAAACTGCAGAAACTATTTAATACTTGCCAAAAGTCCTGAGGTTGTGTGATTTGCTTGGAGGTTTGTGATGTGTTTCATAGAATCATAGAATGGTAGGGGTTGGAAAAGACTTCCAGTGATCATCTAGTCCTACTCCTCTGTTAAAGTAGGTTAATTTAGATCAAGTTACACAGGAACATGTCCAGGGTGGTTCTGAGTATGTCTAGAGAAGGAGACTCCACTATATCTCTAACAGCCTGTTCCAGTGGTCTGTCAACCTCAAGACAAAGAAGTCTTCCCTTACGTTCAGTGAAACCTCCTGTGTTCTAGTTTTTGCCCATTTCTGCTTGTCCTATCACAGAGCATCACTGAAAAGAGCACACTCAGACATAGGTAAGACATTGAACCATTGTTTACTCACTGTCCTGCCAGGGCAAAACAGGCCCAGACTTGTTTGCAACACTAATGGCTTGTTTGATTAGATAGGTTTCAAATTTCTTTCCTGCCAGTGGTCTGTTTTGCCTCGAAGGGTGATTGAAGGGAAGGGAGGGCCTGACTTCCCTTGCTTNGTTTTTCTTTCTTCTCACAGCTAAGTATTTAATTTCTCTCAGTAAAATATTCCAATTAGCCTCAAACCCGCACAGGCTATTAAATTAAATTAATTGGTTTTCCGCCAATGTTCCATCATGTTCCTGGCAGCAGCAGTTGCTGCTCCTCACCCTCTGATCTGAGTTATGCATAGGATATTGATATTTGTATTTCCTTATTCCTTCCCTAAATTGCTTTCTAAAAATTCCTGTTGTACATTTTGTGTTAAATAATTCCCAACTGGGTATTTGAACTTTTGATAAATTATAAATAGTTTACTGTTCTGGGGGTTTTGTTTGTTTGTTTGTTTGGTGCAGGAATTTGTGTAAATAAAGTTGGATATTTTCCTATTTCCGCATATTAAATGTGAATATTCATAACAATCACTTCAATTGTTTGAGCTCCCATGGCAGTACTGTGGCCACGGTTAATCCTGAAACCATTCCTACTCCTATCAGAATGTGTATTTTACCATGTGATATTTTCAGAGGACCAACACAGTCAGTTTACTAGGTACTTCAGAGAGTCTTATCCTGTCTGATATGTTGGGCTGGGCCTTGGTTTGGACGGTTTGCCTTCAGCTTCAGCTGATACTGTGAACAAGCTGTGATAATTGTTTCACATGTTTTCATGGAAACTGGCCATAATAGAGGTCTGTCTTTTCTGAGTGGCCTCTTTTAATATGGAGCCACTTAGCCAATCTCTCCCAGTCTTTCCCTTCATTACTTACCATATTCCTTCTCATTATGTAGTCAACCTGCTGGTTCCACTTAGCAACAGACGTTTCCTTCTTGGAATGTCCTTTCACCCATCCTACCTTAATGAGCTTTGATCAACCTATTTCTAACAATCTTTGTCAGTCTTCAGTCCTCCAGACTTTGGTGTGGCCTATTTCCCACTGGCTGGATTCCTACTGACAGATCCATTCAGTGACACCTTTATAGGTGGTATATGAATTTGTGTAGATAACTTTGGTGCCATTTTCTACAGCCAGCATGAGTGCGCATAATTCTCTCATCTGTGCACTCCCTTCACCGCTTTCTGTGACTGTCCTACTAGTACCAATCTCCAATGCTGCAACTTTGTAATGCCACTGGAATCCCACATGGTTGCACAATGCATCTATGAACCACACTCCTTCAGTATTTGAGTCTGTAGTCATTTCTGGTGCTTCCTTAATTGGAAAAGGCTTGTAGAGTTGACCTAACAGAACCGTGTCCAGATTCACAGGCTGTTGCAATTTAGAAGCTATTGCTGGACCTTCTTTCAATTGCAATAGTTGTCCAATTCACTCCAGGTAGGCATACCACTTTCTTAGTGTGGCTTTCTAGGCTACTCCCTCACATGAAGGATTGATTTTAGCAGAAGGAAAGGGCTTTGCACCACAATGTCTTGTGAAGTGCACAGTGTCTCTGCTTCCTTGACAGCCCTGGTTAGGGACAGAAGTCCCTTTTCCCATTCCAAATACCTTTTTTTGGTGTCCTTAAATGAAGCAGAGAAAAATAATAGGGCTCTGTTAGGGCCTTTTGGTCTCTTCTGGAATATCCCACAGTATGATGTGTGCTCAGAGAAAACATTCAGCCCTTAAGGTAACTTGTGGGTGTAATGGACCCAGCTGTTGACAAGTCTTTAGCTCATCTGTTAAGATTTTAAGGGTTCCAGATTTTAGGCCTATTTGGCTTATTTGAATAACAAAATTACAATTTCTGGAGTCTACATCCTGGACCTCTTCGGTCCTCCTGGAGAACTCTATGGCTTTCTTCAGGGGACCTGGGCCAAACTACCACATTCAGTCTTCTGTTTTCCAAGTTAAAGACCCAGAGCAGAGTAGTGGAGGAGGAGAACTTTCCTCAACTTACTGGCCACATTCTTATTGATGCACTCCCAGATACCATTGGCATTCTTAGCCACAAGAGCAGCTTGAAGGCTATTTTCACTGCTACAGTTACTTCTCCAGCATGACTATTCCCTGAACTAAAGCTAACTTGATAAGAGCTACATGAGCTGCATTCACTGTGGTGTGATCTAAACAATGTTGGAATCTGACAACACATTTAAAAATGAATCTTTATTGAAACAATAGGGAAGATGAGCAGCAGCTCTCCCACAAAACAATTAACCCACAAGTAGTAATATGAGAGGTGCTCAGCTCCTTTTTTTTTTTTTATTGTGACTAATATGCTATATACTACAGTTCTACTTTCCCTGAATTATTCTTTAGATTTGCCATAATATTTTTTCCTAACACAAGCCATAGCACTGCTTAAATATGTTAAATTGGTTCTAAATCTCTTTCAGGCTCTTTTGGACTCTTTTAAGTCCAAAAAAATTTGAAATTTGTACTAAATACAAAAGAGGAACACATGGTAGATTTTTTTTTTTTTACTATAGAACTTGAAATGCAATGTAATAGATCAATTGAATTCAATGTTTGTCCAAATATCCATCAAAATATATAATCTTTAATATCCATTCATTCACAAGAAAATCCTAGTGTAATATAAAAATATGCGCATTTACAGACACACACAAATGCAAGCATATATACTAGAGCTTGTATGATTCACATAGGACTAACTCCTGCTAAACATAATTTTTAATAACTGGATGTAAGTGGGTACATTTCATTATTGCACTCTTCAAGGGAGTATAGATTCATGTCAAGGGAAAAATAAAAAAAATTTCGAGTTTTGAATTAAAAAGTGCAAAAATTTCAATCTATTCAAAACAATTCAAGTATGTACCTCATCTAAATTAGCTACTTCTAGCAATGGAAACTAGCACTTTGTTTTCTATCTTTGCTGCGCTTATCCATATGTTCAAAGTATCCACATGTTTTTTGGGGTTTTTTTAAAGAACAGGGTGAATGTCTTCATGGGCAAGCAGACACTCTTAGTTCATCAGTGTTTGTGCAATGATCAAACTTCTGAGTATCTCTGAGAAAAGCCTTTCTCCCTTAAGACCTCTTGCATTGAACTGAAGCTTGAAATCACAGACTTACAATGGAAATGTGAAACAAAGATTTAAATAAAAAGACAGAACGCAAAATGTGATGAATTTTTCCCATCTCGCTGTTCTTTTCCTTTACTTGTGTTTTTATTCTTGAAAAAGTAGTGTTTGTTGCCTGAAAGAAGATGATAAATCATAGAAGCTTTTCCATCTGGTAAGGTTTTACTGTTCCAAACCTCCAGACTCACATCAGTCTTTATTCTCCAGTATATTGCAATCTTAAAGTCATTTTAATAGAGATTGTAAAATTATTTCTGTCAAGGGGGATTCTTTGATGATGAAGAGCTGCTATAATAATGTATTTGCCTCCATATATCCTATAGGTGTAGACAGTGTGCAAGTGGAAAAGGTTGCAGTTCTGACCTCCTTATTTTTCACTAATTTGTTGATGCTAAAATCCATTATTTGAGTCATTGCCTGAGGGCACAAATTGTAAATGTGCAAGAACTATTCTAACTTACTACAGGCACTATCATTTGTGTAACCCTGAAAGCCATTCTTGGGCATATTTTTCGATAAAGTATAATGAAGAAAGTAAGATAGAATTGTGATTACAATTATGTCTTTACTATGGCTTAAGACTATCCAAAGCAAGAACAAAAAGAAGAAAAGCAGGTGACAGGTTCTGATTTCACAGACTCACACAACACAGAATATTAGGGGTTAGAATGGACCTTGAAAGGCCATCTAGTTCAACTGCCCTGCCAAAGCAGGACTGTCTAGACTAGGTCACACAGGAATGTGGTGAGCTGGGATTTTTATGTCTCCAGAGGAGACTTCACAACCTCTCTGGGCAACCTGTTCCAGTGTTCTGTCACCCTCACAGAGAAAAAGTTTTTTCTTTATGCTTAGGGAGAACCTCCTATGGTCCAGTTTGCATCCATTACTTCTTATCCTATCTTTGGACATCACTGAGAAAAGCCTGGCTCCATCCTTTTGACACCCACCCTTCACATATTCATAAACATTAATGAGGTCATCCTTCAGTCCCCTCTTCACCAAGCTAAAGAAATACATGTCCCTCAGCTTTTCCTCATAAGGAAGGTGTTCCAACACCTTAGTCATCTTTGTGACTCTGTGCTGGACTTTTTCAAGCAGTTCCCTGTCCTTCTTGAACTATGATCTAAAGTAATGATTCTCTGGTCTATTATTCCACTAATGAAAGTATTTCTGTTATGCTTTTGATGAAACTGAAATTGAGGTGAACCACTTGCAGGTTTCCTGGCCTCACACCACTTGATACCAAGGCGACATGCTGAATAGTACAAACTGACTCACACAAGATCATGGAGGAAGAACTCTGCTTAGAGGCAGAAGACACCGTGCTATATGCAAGTGTATTGGTTTGAGTTTAGCTTCTCAGAGGAAGCCAATACAATAAAGTAGCATGCCTTCCCCTCCCCACCCCTTTTGGAAAGGGGGAAAGAAAGGGGACAGAAGGGGTATTAACAACAAATAAAGGGTATTTAAGGTAGGGGAGTTACAAATAGGTATAGGGAAAGGAAAACAAGATACAAAATATATACACAACCAGATGGATGGTAGTGGATTGAAGAGATGTCTACTGTGTGGTAGAGACTGGCCACGTGGTAAGACAGGAGAATAAGAACGAGGATGGTGTCATGCATGCAGTCCATGAAGAGAGAGAGAGCAACAGGAAGTTCCTCTGTTTATATAGAGGGTCCAGACAGGAAGTGGGAGTGAGCTAAACACTACACCTGGAGTCGAGCAGACGTGGGGTCAAGTTCTGCCCACTCCCCCAACCCAGGAGGGTTAACCCTTTACAGCAAGTTCCCAGTTTATTAGAAGATGTTTATATATTTTCACTTCTACTCTGACATCCTACCAACCCTTCGACTTTGTTTACAAACTCTTGTCTGTCTCTGCAGATGATTTTCCATCCTGCTGTTCTCACACACTTCTTAACAAGGCTTTCTGCTGTGGCCACGTTTTTCCCCACATGCATTCTTTTATCTGAAGATCAGTTTACATTCTGATTCCCACATGAAACTAAATGCATAGCAAGCAATTGTTTTCCTGTCTTTTGTAAATCTATATCTTTATCCTGCAAAGCAATAGATGTCAAATCTTCCTTATGAAAGTTAATTGGGAGAAACTAATCTGTAAAATACTCATTTAGATATTATCTATGATATATTTAACACAACCAGCTTTTAAAAGATGTTTTTTAATGGAAATGTGTTAGAGAACTACTTACTGAATGTTAAAACTCAAAATAAACCTTCATTTCACTGCTGCTTGGTATGTATTATTACTTTTGAAAGGTTCCTGAAATTTCTATTCTTGCATTTGTTCAAATACAAAATATTTTTCTCCAAAAAAAAAAAAAAGTTCATGTGAAAATGTCTCACCACGTTTGTACCTATTTCAGACATTACTAATGATATGAACATGGAATCACAGGTTTTATGGTCTCTTAGCAACCTGAGTGTTTTCAAAGTTACTCCAATCAATTTTACAGCTTGCCTTGCAGTAATGTCTGCTCAGTACTTCTACAGCAGATAAGGATTCAGGCTTACAACTGTTTCAAGCAGGTTTATGTGCATGTATACATAGAGAGTGAAAGAGCAATAGAAGTGTGAATCCTGCCCTTAAAACTCTGATAGCAGATCCATGGGCCTTGGCTGAGCTTATTATCTCTAAAATCCTAGTAAGCAACAGAAATTACAGCAAAGGACTGCACAAAAATGGAATCTGCCCATGCAGAACCAATTGCGGCTATAGACACCATCAAGGAAGCAAGCCTAACAGTCTACTCACTGTTGTTCAGTCAGAAGAGGTAGTTACTTGCCAACTTTGTATTCTATTACCTTTTTCCAATTAGGAAAGCTATTGATTTGAAAGACGTGGGCAAACTGTCAGAGAAAGAGAAGGTGGATTGGTTTTGGTTGTTTTGGGGGTTTTTGTTTGTTTTGGGTTTTTTGTTTTGTTTTGTTTTGTTTTTTATTGAAGCCTGATGGATAATTACATTTTAAAACATGGGGTTTACATTTAGTAGTCTTGATGACACCACCTTTCAAACCATAGTTTAGAACTTAACAGATTTCATTCAATGGGATTTATTTTACTACACTGATGATAGACAGCACACAGTATATAGTTCTGCTGGATAAAACTTGGATTAATATTTTACTGAGATCAGCATATTATACATCATAATTTATACCACAAATCCCAGAAATATACATAATTTTATTCTGTAGTCCCAAAAGTAATAGATAAATAAATACATTGAATACACATATTTATAATATACTGTGCTAGCTTAGGAACCTTCCCTTCCCACTATTTCCCAGACTAACTCAAATGGTTTGGAAGTAAGATGAAGCTATATTTACAGCATGGCAAAATTTACAACCATATATACACAATATATACAAGTGTTTATAATTATACATACAAGTAGAAGTAATACAGAAATCTGAATTCCCTCAAGCACAAAGCAAACTGCCCTGGAAGGCTCAAAGCTACCCATCTCTCTGTTTCCTTCCTCCTCTACCTCAGGCAGACAAACATAAACAAAGTAGAAGCCAGCAGCAGCCAGCAAAGCTTAAGTGTTATGTGCTGAGATTAGAAGTGAGATATCAAAGCAGATCAAGTTTAATAGGAAGTGATTAGATCTAATTACACAGACCAGAGAAAGGAACAACTTAACTTCCCAGGACAAAGTGAAAGGGCATTGTTTATGTTTTGATTTTTTATCCCTAAGCAAACCAATGAATGATATAGACATCATCATTTTCTTTTCACAACCAATGATCTAATTTCTCTCATTAAAATATTCCAATTAGCCTCAAACCATATACACATAATAAATGTCAGTACTTTTGTTTCAATAAATTGCTTATAATAAAACATCTTTGCTTTCAGTGCCTCTACTCTAGTTCAAATTCAACTCAAGTCAATGGTACTTTTTACCTTCTAAATAAACTGCAAATAATTTCCGACTGATTTGTCAACTCTAAAGAAAGTCTCATCTCAGGAAAACAAAGTTGGAATAAGCTATTTAGATTCACCAAAACAAACAAGCCTTACATATTCAACTAATTACATTCACACATATTAATTATTCTGGAATTGATTATATTCCCAAGCATAAATTATTTTCAGTTTGTTTGGGGATGTGTGTTCCGCTGAAGGAGTTTGCCTTTGCCTTTGCCTTTGCCTTAAGACTTCTTCCAGAGTCTGATATGTACTTGTAGGTGGATCATTGTGGGTAGAGTTATGGATTTTCAGACTGTTGAGAGACATCCGATTTTTATTCTCTGTTATAAATGGAGTTAGCAGAAGTTAGCAGTCAAAAAAGAATATTGACAAGTTTACATCACTCTGACCAGAGCTAGATAGCAATGTAGTGATAGCAACCATGACATGACCAAAAGCAGGAAAGGCATGAGTGAGCAAGAAGATAATGATGTTCTTTTTCCATTCGATATTATTTTTGCTGAACAGTTTTTGAATGTCCCATTGTTAAAACCATTTTGCTGTAATATATCTGACCAAAAATGTTCTTTCATTGAAAATGGTTGTGGTTTGATAAACTTTCAACAGCTGATTCAGATCAAGGAATATACTGGTTAAATAGAGAGAAAGATAAAATAAAGGACATAATTATTTTCAGAAACCCAAAAACCAAAGCTAACAAACAGCTTCCCAAAAATTAACCAAAATCAATCAAACCTGAAAATGGTGAAGTTTTTTCCCCCAATAAACAAACAAACAAACAAATAAATACATTTACTACAATTTTTTTAATTAAAAGTATCATTCGAAGTCATTAAAAGTACAATAATGGTTTTTATTATTATTTTATTCTACTTAATTTTTTCAGACTGCCTACTAATGAATTAGGACTGTATTTATGAATTTATAAATTTATAACATGCCTCTAGCCAGACACTCTACCCTTTATCTATAAACAGGGAGATACTTTTTTAATTAATATAGTGAGACAAGTCTTGAGGCTGCTGTTAGAGTACTGTTTGGAAAGAAATTTAAGTAGGCTGACCTAATCCTGCTTAAAACTGTAATGACCATGACCGAATTTGTTGACAGTCACTCAGTGAGCAAGCAAGATATAAATTAGGCCCAGAAAGAAAAGCCTAAGAAACAATGTAGCACACTTTCTTAAAATGTCAGAACTCTTCAGAGACATGTTCTGGTAGTGAAAAAGAATTTGAGTTCTTTATAGTTCTTTTGAAAAACAAATACTTTTCTTGTAGCCAGTCCTTCCTGGAGTACTATTCTGCATGGCTTTACTGAAATATTCTCTAACAAAGAACACTGTTTGCAGATACCATGTTTGATTTTTTTCACTGAAGTGGTTACTGTAACAAGAAATATGACTGGAGTGCCTTTACCAGAAAGCTGTTCTTGTTTGTCACTGTATTCACCTCTTCTCTCTTCTGGGCTATGACAAGGACAGTGAGACACACAGCTTTCCTTCCTGATGATTACTTGTTCTCACTCCACAAATATAGATTGGTTGCTTTCTTTTTTAATTAAAATTTCATTGGGTCGACTCACAGCTACAAGATTATTTTCTCAGAAAAATCTTACTAGATTTTACCCTCTCAGCAATGCTAAGAGTAGTTGATACTATATGGAATTGACAGTGCTTAGAGGGAATTAAATATTCTGAGAATTAAGAGATCTTTGTACAGGCCAACAAAAATTATTAACAACTCTCTCAACCTGATCTATCTTCTATGATAGTTCCTCTGGAGCTAGTAATTTAATGTCAAGGATAGTTCTTCTCTGAGAAGGAGGAGTTTAAATTCACTTCAATGAATGTATGTGCTTCTCAAGTTCCCAGCCTCTCACAATGATAACCATTAACTATGGAGGCCACAGATTTTAAACACATCCTGGACTAATGCAGACATGTCAGTGGCCTGAGCTGAGCCAGTTGTGGTTCAGCTGTGAATGGCTCATTCATTACATTGTTTTCATAGCAACAATTATTGGAGTATCATCAAAGCCCATGCATTTAAATATACCAAATATTTGATGACTCATATGTGCAACATAAAATTTGTAAACAAAAGCTAGCACATTATATTATTAGGGATCTGGGGGTGCTGATAGACACCCGCCTAAACATGAGCCAGCAGTGTGCCCAGGTGGCCAAGAAGGCCAATGGCATCCTGGCCTGCATCAGGAATAGTGTGGCCAGCAGGAGCAGGGAGGTCATTCTCCCCCTGTACTCTGCACTGGTTAGGCCACACCTTGAGTACTGTGTCCAGTTCTGGGCCCCTCAATTTAAGAAGGACATTGAGGTGCTTGAGCGTGTCCAGAGAAGGGCAACGAGGCTGGTGAGAGGCCTCGAGCACAAGCCCTATGAGGAGAGGCTGAGGGAGCTGGGATTGTTTAGCCTGGAGAAGAGGAGGCTCAGGGGAGACCTTATTGCTGTCTACAACTACCTGAAGGGTGGTTGTGGCCAGCAGGAGGTTGCTTTCTTCTCTCAGGCAACCAGCAGCAGAACAGGAAGTCACAGTCTCAAGCTGTGCCAGGGGAAGTTTAGGCTTGAGGTGAGGAGAAAGTTCTTCACCGAGAGAGTCATTCGCTACTGGAATGGGCTGCCTGGGGAGGTGGTGGAGTCACCGTCCCTGGAGGTGTTCAAGGCATGTTTGGACGTGGCACTTGGTGCCATGGTCTAGTCTCGAGGTCTGTGGTAATGGGTTGGACTTGATGATCTTTGAGGTCTCTTCCAACCTTGCTTATACTGTGATACTATGCTACTGTGATAAACCACTACACTGATACTATACTAATGTCAGGCCTCCTATATAAGGGAACTCCTGGCTGAGACAAAGGTGACTCCTTTAAGCAGGTGTGGTGATGTGGCATGGGTGGCATCAGTTGGGCAGGATTAAGCAGCCAGGTCAGCCCAGCCCAGTCCATTGTTGTTGGTGCTTCATTTTCTATTTCTCACTGTATGATAACTTACTGTTATTAGTGTATCTCTTTGTGCTGTTCTATTCACTTTATCGTAACTCATGGGGCTGTGCTTTTTTTCTCCTAGTTCTTTTTCCCATCTCAGCTGGGGTAGATGGACAGTTGTGTGAGTGGCTGCATAGGGCTCAGCTAGACCTGAGCCACAATGCCCAAATATTCCATATCCACTACAAAAAAGCAGGTTAAGACAGAAAAACAAACACACTTGGAGCAGTTCTTCTGAAATATTTTTCATTAACAACATTTTCTTTACATAATTTTGATCACATTTGTGGTAGTTTGGGAGTTTCCCGCCTCCCCCATGAATTCACCATCTGGAAGTTAAGGAATGAAGCTACATATTTAAAGTGTGGCACAATTTACAAACATATAGACACAGTATACACAGATATTTACAACTATATACAGTTATATACAAGCTAAAAGTAATACAGAAATACAAAACCTCTCCTGAACAGCAGAACTGCCCAGGAGGGCTTTTAAACCAGCCTCCCTCCTTCTTCCCACCCCCCATATCTCCAACAAATTAAGGTAAGCCCTGTATAGCTCATGTGATTAATTGCAGAGATCTGAAGGTGAGATATCAAAGCTGATGGGTTAGAAGGAAATGATTAGTTCAGGTTACATAGGTCCAGCCAAAGATAGTTAATGCAGCTGCAGCAGCCAGACAGAGACCGACTCACTTTGTTTATGATTTCTTCTTATTATATCTCTCAGCAAAAAAAAAAAAAAAAAAAAAAAGGGGGATACAGACATCACTATTATTTTCTTTTCACAGCAAATAATCTAATTTCTCTCATTAAAATATTCCAATTAACCTCAAACCAGCACAATATTGAAAATGTTGAATACAATCAAAAAAGACTGGTTTTGTGCCCTCCTCTTTTACATCACAAGACATTTTAGGGGTATATTTTGCTTTTGTCCAGTCGTGTGTATGGAACGTCTTTATTTAATAGACTCCAAACATCAAAGAGGCATGGACAGAATGTAACACTCTGTAAATCAAATATATTTAATGTTTGAGAGAAAGGGAAAATATATTAATTATAATGCAGCTTTTCACTGTGCCAATCTATTAAAGCATTAGAAATAATCAGTCTTGTCCACCTGCTGTAACTTTTAAGCAATTTCCAAGGAAGTATACTAAATAAGTCCTTAGGAAAAAAGAAATGGTGTTAATTAGATGATTAAACCAATATTGAAATCCATAGTCAACAAGCTAACACAAGTATGTTTCTATTTAACATGAGCACTGTATCCCTTTGCAGTACCAGGGAAATGTAGCTATTCAACAATAAAAGGAAGTGGCAGAGGAAAGAGCACAGGAGGAAAAACATATTTACACATATATTTACTATATTCTGATAAAAAAATCACCTTCTGAGTAAATCTGTTCAAGAGACTGATTTCAACCAAAATCTGGCAGTGTCAGAAATGATCACTATCTTTCATTTTCTTATGGAATTAAAGTTATGCTAATTGTGATTATTCAAGTTGTAGGACTGCTGTGGTTTTTGCAATATATTTGTCCAGTGTCCTTACTCAATTTTTGATCAAAATTTTAATAAGCTCTTTCATGTACAAAACTCAGATCCAGAATAAACCATTTAGTATACCCCTTGAATGGCTCCTCTTATGTGTAGTTTGTTTTTTTTTTTTAGGGAGAGGGAAAGAGAAAGACACAACATATTGCGCTGGTTTGAGCTAATTGGAATATTTTAATAGAGAAAATTATATTATAGGCTGTGAAAAGGAAACAATGGTGATGTTTGCTTCACTCATAGGCTTGCTGAGATGGATAAAACTAAGAACGTAAACATAGATAAGACAGCCGTCGTCTCTGGGGCAGAGCGTCTCAGTCTAGTAGCTTCTGGCTTCCTTCTCTCTGCTGACTAACTCCCAAACCATCATTAAAGACAGTATGAAAGTAAAAAATGAATGATGTGACGATTTGGGAGTTACCCCCCCCGCCATTCTTTGTAAAATGACCCAGACTAGAACTCAGCTGCCTGGAAGTTAAGGAATGAAGCTATATTTACAGCTCAGCACAATGTACAAGCAGATATATACACTATATACAGGAATATTTACAGAAATATACAAGGTAAAGGTAATACAGAAACACAACATCCCTCCCAGGAGGGGCTCCCAACCACCCTTCCACCTTCTCCTCACCCCTATACCTTACTCCAAGGTTTCCTTAACATGCAAGGTGAATTTTGGAGGATCGGTCAGGGGGCTTAGAAGAAAAGTGGTTAGTGAAATTACTCAGCAGAGAGAAGGAAGTCAGAAGATGCTAGACCGAGACGCTCTGTCCCAGAGATGACGACTGTCTTATCTACGTTTACGTTCTTAGTTTTATCCATTTCAGCAAGCCTATGAGTGAAGTAAACTCACCATTGTTTCCTTTTCACAACCTATAATTTTCTCTATTAAAATATTCCAATTAGCTCAAACCAGGACACATATGTTCTCAAACCTTGCTAAGACTGATAACTTAGTATGACATAAAGTAAAAAATTGATATTAGCATTAATTTTAATTGCATTTTGAAAAAACATAATGTGGAATCCCAGTATTCTGTACATCAGAACTGGCAAGTTTAATACAGTTCATCTAGTGTGCTCCAAAAAAGGAAAATATACTAAGCTACTGGAGGGGAGGGTTAAAGAGGCATGTGTCATCCTTTAATTCATAGATTTACGTTGGAAGATCAAAAGTCAATAAAAATTTAGGGCTTATTCTAACACTTCAGGTCAAGACTTTTCTTACTGTATTTCTGGGAAAAACTGGCTATGATGTGCAGTCATATTACATAGATAAAACAAAACGTTTTAGAAAACCATCACAGGAAGAATTCTCTGAAAGATGACTGACTGTAATTGTCTGTAATAAAGAAACAATAATTAAACAAAAACTTGATGTTTTTCAAGGTTTAGTACAGCCTATGGAACGTGATCTAGGATGCTTTCAAGGGCTAAGCAAAATGTCTGGGGTGGTGGGATAATTTTTGTCTTTCTTGTTTAGTGTTATTAATTTCTGCTTTTTGAGAAGGAATAATATCAATAAAAGACATAGACAGGGAGAGATACATAAATATAAATGCATACAAATACCTTTACTTTGGGAAAATTCACATGGCTGACATATCTTTCTGAAGGAATCACTGTCAAGTCCTCTGCAGTGTCAAATATGTTGACAGCAAGAATTATCATGACTGTAATTTGTGAGTCATTCTGCCAGTTCTTGTCTGGTAAAAGCAAACTGTCCTTGAACAATGAATATTTTTTTCTACACAAAGTGGTCAGTGACTCTTTCCTCAGCACAGGATCCCAGAGATGTAAAGAGATGAAGATTTCTTTTTCTATGACAAGATAAACTGTTTTCTTGTCGTCCTCAACGATCTTCAGATAATTCATTATTCCAATCAGGTCTGATCTGGCTATTTTACAATCCAAATGTGACTGATTTTCCTACAGTTGTACTGATTCAATACAGCAGTGAATGCTATGCTGTTGAAGAAAAATAACATTAGCCTGAAGAAAAATAAAGGGCAGTCAAAATAGATCTGTTGATTTCAAATGAAAGTAAGAACCTGTAGAATGTAAGGTTTTACTTAGCCTTAAAAACTACCTTTCACATCTTGGTAGTACAGGATAAAATATACAACAAAAATATGTGTAACTGTTACTTCATATTTGTATTTTCATGGTCATTACTGAGCACTTTTAGTGTGTTACATTTGAAAAGAAAATACATCTCAAAATTGTTTTCACTATACATGCATATAAAGTTTTATCTTCAGACCTAACTCACCTGCTGGGCAAAAGATGTCAACCAGCCTGAAAGTACAACATCAGTGGATTCTATAAAGTTTCCCAATTCTGTCATGTAAATGTCATTAGAGAAAAGGCTTACCACAGGGGGCAAACACCATCTGCCTCTTCTGATCTGTACAATATAGCTAAATATATTCTAAATGTCGATTTAATATAACCTGTGGTCACTATTATTTTGACTCTTTCTCTAGTGGTTACACCATGTGAAAAAGGAACAAGCACCTGATACAGTCTCTAAGCTACTGAATCTTGTGTTTGCTTAGTTGTTGGATTTAAAAAAAAATTGTAACAGTTCTGAGTTTCATTTTTTTTAGATTCTAACTTCAGCCTTTAAAGATGTAATATGATTCAAACAGAAATGTCATTATATGTGAAACACAATTTTAAAAGGTTAATAGTTGGTTACACATTGGTAGTTTTAGAAATACAACCAGTCTCAGATGATATAACAGCTGTTTTTCAAGGATCACTGAAAAATTACTTATCTGTTCTGAATGAGGAGGTTATTTTCTGCCATTATACATGAGCATAGAGAAAAAAAATAATAGAAGAAAACTTGCTGATCCCTACATTTTGGTTGAAATTGTTATCACCCACCTAGAGATTCTTCTTTTGTTTTAACTTTGAAAAAAGAAGTAAGAAAATCTAAGTTCTGTGATAAAAGCCAGGAAGGCAAAACAGATTGTCCATATAACTCTTCTCTGCTTTTCCTTACGTCAGATAAATTCATCTCAGGTGATATCTACTGGAGCGAAAGGCAAATAAAAACAGTAATTGATAGGGCTGAAATTTAGTTTTATGTGTGTTGTTATCACATTTGGAGGTTTTTCTATTAAAAAAGGAAGCATATCATAAAGTATAAAAAAATGTAGTTGTCTGAGTGTGTGAAAGTTTGGGCAGATCTTTATGTCTGAGACCTTTCTAATATAAATACCTTCTGAGGAACAGAGAAGCAAGAGTCTGGAGCAGAAATAAAACAAACTTTTCTTAGAGGTCTTGGTGAGCTCTGAAGAGGGGCCTGGTATTTTGTTTTGTTTGAGCTACAAGACAGTCAAATTAGTTAAAACTATTCTATTTCTACAAAGCTGTTAACCATAATTAACACATTGTAACCTAAGAAAAGCACAGGAAAGATAGTTAGGAACACTGCACTAGTTAGCTACAGCTGGTAGTGGAAATGCAGCAAATGTGAAGCTTCTAGTCTATGCACACACAGACTGAGAAGAGAGTCAGGTCATAAGAGGGTTTGATGGAGCAAACACTGGAGAGGCATACAATAGAGAAGCAGCTCCAGTTTCAGCAGCACTGTCAATCTGAATCAGGCTTTGTTTCATTGAAATATCATACAGGAGGGTATCACTGCAAGGAGAAGAAGCAGTCAGTTTGCCAACAGCAACCTCACTAGTTCAGAGAGTGGTAAAGAAGTATTTTGTACTACCTGGTACATCTAGGTCTAGGTCTAAGTTAAGTTTTGTTTGTCTAGGTCAAGTTTTTTGGTTTTGTTTTTATTTTTTCCCACTTCACTTTTAATAAATTGTTTGGCATTTGTGTGTAGAAAAAATTGCCTCACTAGAGACTATTTAAAATTTCTTTTATTCCTAGATTTCCAGTCACATGTTGGAGTAATGTTTTATTAGCAATCTACTCATTTCTGTGACCTCACCAAAAAGAATTGCATATTACATTTGAGGGAAATATTTGAAGAATTAATAATGGTCAAATGTGAGAACTTGGATCATCAATAGAATTTGGACCATCTTTATAGATTTTAAAGATCACAGAATCATAGAATCATAGAATCATAGAATGGTCTGGGTTGGAAGGGACCTCTGAAAATCGCCTAGTCCAACCACCTCTGCGGTAAGCTGGCACATCCTCAACTAGATCAGGCTGCCCAGAGCCCTGTGGAATCTCACTTCTGTTTCCAGTGTTTGCCACACTTTTTAGGCAGGAATTCATAACTTTACAAACACCAAAATTAAATGTTCAAGGAAGGATCTGTCCAATTAATGAGCCAGAGGTCAGTCTGGCCAATGGAGAGAGATTATACTAGTAGAGCATGCATTGTTTCACCTTACTGACAGTATTTAAAGCAGACCAGAGGAAATGCTGTGTAAGACAATCTGTCTCTGTAACTGTAAACTGAATTCAGATTGATTTGCTTAGAAGTAAGCATCTGTATATTACACATCTACTACTACTTGAAATTAATCCTACCTTCAGTGATGTAAATGTAGCTTCATTCCTTAACTTCCAGTTGTCTGAGTCTAGTCTAGGTGATTTTCATAGAGAGGAAGGGGCGGGTAACTCCCAAACCATCATATCTTATTTTTTGGCTCTTCCAAGTGGGGCTAATTAAATTTGATTTATTGCTAATTAAGTGTGGAAGTTAAAATGAAGCTATTTTACATAATTTGGGCAGTGTCCTGGCCAGTGTTCCTCTTTTGCCTCTACCGTTGGCTGGTAACCAAAACTGGTCCCTTCTGTTTGATTTAATGTGGAGAAAGCTTAAAGGAATGTTTTGGGATTTCAGAGAGTATCTTCTCGGCTGGGTCGGCTTTAATATCACTGAAACTGTTACCAACTCTGTTTCTATTAAGTCAGGAAATATTACAATCGCAGGAATTTATTCAACATCCCTGATAATAATTTTGCCCAGAACTGATGTTCCAGACCTCTATAGCAAGTTCTACACATGTAATACAGTGGTATATTTATCAAGTGTGATCTTAGGCCTGACAATTCTGGGTTTATGTCTAATTGCTGTATTATGTGTCAAGAATTCAGCTGTCGCCTCCTTAAAAAAAAACAACTTAGGAAAGGCAGGAGGCAGTGATCAAAGAGTTTGCAAGCTGGGGAAAACAAGCTTGGCCAGAGACCCATAGGAGATAACAGACAACTTTCTTAAAACAAAATCTGTTCGGGGGGAGAGCAAGAGAGGGCCACCATGTCCACCACTACATCTCCTCCCACAGGTTCTGGGACAACTGCCAAAGTCTCGGTTGTTGACAATAACATGTCAGGCAGCCAAAGAACAGGTCCAGCTATTCAAGTCTCTGCTGTTTCTTCACCTAGTTAAAATCCTCAGCAGCAGTTTCTAACCCTAAATC
>WBNM01020098.1:0-17569 GCA_013399055.1 Ramphastos sulfuratus
CAAGATGATCTGCTCCATGACCAAGGTCAGATTGACATGCCTGGAGTTTCCTGGATCATCTTTCTGGTCTGTGTTGTGGATGAGCATTGGGTTTGCCAGACTTCGGTCACCTGAGACCTCCCCAGTTAGCCATGACTGCAGATGGAAAGTGACATGGTGAGCACTTCCACCAGTTTTCTAAGCACACTCAAGTGTCATGAAGTTTAAACTGAGCCTCATCAGAGGCTTACTTCCCCCCTTTTTTCCATTCAGTTTTGTAAGGAACCAGATATTCCATGCATTCTTCAAAACACTTTTGTTTTTTTCTGAATGCCAGCTTCAAACCTGATGGAAGATACAGTCTGTATCTTGCCACCATTAAATTTCGTTTCAGAACAGTCCTTTCTCCTGGAACAGCAGTCAGACTGAGTGAGGGATCAGGAAATGTCTGCAAGAAGGTGTTTTTACAATCTATATTAATTATATCACAGCAGAATAAGGAAATAGACTCACAGATAAGCCTTATGGTTCTTACTAAACTTTGCTTCTGAATTTAGGCCCCCAGGTATTTGCTTAACTGCAGAAATCTAGAATAGTGCAATGAGCATGAATAATGTTTCAGTTTCTAAAGTCTATCTCATTTCTTGGAGGCTGAGAAGCTTTGGATAAATGCCTAATAGAGCTGCTATCTAGTTGCCAGGCACATTTCTTCCTGCATTTTGGAGCTGCATTTGTAGCATACACTTGAAGATATGATCTGCACTGTAGTTCAGCTAAAATCACAGCTATCCAAATAATACATATTATACAAAGCTTCTCTCTCTCAACTTATACCATTGTGTTTGCATATAGTCCTGTAAAATCTACGCATTAAACTGCTTTAAAATGCTAATTGACTATATTAGTCCTCTAAATAGCTACTGTGCAATGTCTATATAACATTGAGGATTTTTACTCTGAGCAGTGAAAGAAAATAAAAAACATACTGATTTTTTAAAACAGCAATAGAAGACAAAACTCCTCTCTACCATTGCTTTCATAGTAAATAATAAAAAAAAGCATTCTGAAAACTCTAACACCTGCATTTGAATTAAATTATGCTTATAATACATACTCACTCACACTGAGTTGAGATTCATTCCTTTCCTCCAATTAGAGAATAATTCTTTTATCCTTTATTAAGAAGAGTTGCAGATCTATGAATTGCATTCACCAGTTTTATTTAACAAAAGATTATTTGTTTAATTCCCTGTCGATTCTCACTATTTGTAACAAAACACCATGAAGATAGCATCAACCAAGTTAAGACAAGACTTGTGTCTATTTTTCTTTTTGAAAAACACATAATATGCACAGAATCACAGAAACACTCAGGTTGGAAAAGCCCCTCAGGATCACCAAGTCCAACCCAGAACCCTACTCTACAAGGTTCACCCTAAACCATAGCCCCAAGCACCACATCCAAACGATTTTAAAACACATCCAGGGTCGATGACTCAACCACCTCCCTGGGCAGCCCATTCCAGTGCCTGACCACTCTTGCTGTGAATTTTTTTTTTCCTAATGTCCAGTTTAAACCTACCCAGTTGCAGCTTGAGGCCATTCCCTCTCATTCTACCACTAACCACCTGTGAGAAGAGACCAGCAGCAGCCTCTCCACAACATCCTTTCAGGTAGCTGTACACAGAGAGGAGGTGTCTGTTATTTATTTAGGTGATTTCCATGTGTACTAGCTATCTTAAAATGTTGTCTTTAATTTATTAATTTGATATATTAATTTAACTAATATTATTAATATATATAATCTATATTATTAATATATATTAATTTAAGTTTAAGCTTAATTAATATTAATTTCAATATATTAATTTAAGTTCCAATTCAAGTTTTCACAATAAAAGTAGTACTCTAAAAGGCATTATAAAAAGCAAGCAAAGATAATAAAGATAATTTATATTACACTAAGCAGCCAGTAGTGGAAATTCACAGCTTTTCCTTGCCTAAGGTTTTCTCTTCCTTAAAAATTGCAGGATGTTGTTGTGAAGGGGAGAGCTGTCACTGGGGAAATTCAGTCTTCATTCTTTCTCCTGCTGTCTCTGCTGCCACTTCTACAGGCATATGTAATATACATAGCCTGTGATGTAATATTTGGGTCTGAGCCCTTCTGAAAGTACACAATTTTAGAGGTGTCTGAATCCTAATCAATGAGCTTGTCTATTTGCACCATTTGTGTATATACACAAGTAGGGTAGGTTTTATTACCTGCCATGACTCTAATTCATTTCAAAGACCTCCCCTTCCTACTGAGCTAATCAGGAATCAAAGAAAACAGCTGTATTGGGCATTAACAATCATTTGTTTCCTTTAAGAGGAACTTCAAAGACTTTTCTGGCACACTTGGTTCACAGCTGGAAAATTTGCTTTGGCTCTCTAGTTGTTCACTTAGTACATGGAGCGAGTTGTTACCTGGTAAGTATAATTAATTTAAGTGTGATAATGGAGATCAGAAATGACCTGTGTGAACTCTGTTAAGGGAATAGTGGATGTTGTTAAATAAATCTAATTTCCTTTGTTTAATACATTGTAAGAAGATTCTGGTATGAATGAGGCAGCAATGGAAGGGTCTTGAAGCTTTAAGATGTAAAACATGGAAAATAACATCCATTTGCTCTTGTGGTGACTCATGCATTTAATACTGATTGCTGTGTAATTCTGTACAAAATATATATGTGGTGACAAATGAAATCCTTGATCTCATTACAACAGCAACAACAAAAAAATCACCTCATAGAATCATAGAATCATAGAATGGTAAGGTTGGAAGGGACCTCAAAGATTATCTAGTTCCAATCCCCTGCCATAGGCAGGGACACCTCCCACTAGAACAGGTCACTCAAAGCCTCATCCAACCTGGCCTTGAACACCTCCAGGGAGGGAGCAGCCACAACCTCCCTGGGCAACCTGTTCCAGTGCCTCACCACCCTCACTGCAAAGAACTTCCTCCTAACATCCAGTCTAAATCTCCCCTCTGCCAGTTTAAAGCCATTGCCCCTTGTCCTGTCATTGCAAGACCTTGTAAATAGTCCCTCCCCGGCCTTCCTGTAGGTCCCCTTCAGATATTGGAAGGCTATTATAAGGTCTCCTCGAAACCTTTTCTTCTCCAGGCTGCAGAGCCCCAACTCTTGTAGCCTGTCCTCATAGCAGACCTGCTCCAGCCCTCTGAGCATCTTTGTGGCCCTCCTCTGGACCCGCTCCAACACTTCCATGTCCTTCCTGTGCTGGGGGCTCCAGAACTGTACACCTCATCACAAGCTACTGCTAACAGGGTTGATAATTTAAGCTCTCCCCATAATTTACTGGACAGACTTGTTTCTTTGGAACCCACAAAAATCCTTGCCTGTTGAAATCTTTTGGAGTAGAATGGCATCTTTCTAATACATATGTACATACATATGTACATACAAATTTGTACAAATGTACAAATGTACATGTACAATGTAAATGTACATGTACAAATTTGTACATACATATGTACATACAAATTTGTAGCAGTTTGAGCAGTCACAGGTTTCCCTTAAGCAAAATATGGAGACGAAGTGGCGTCCCAGGGGACAGACCTGGTGGTCCCAGGATGTTGTAATATTGTCATCCTATTCTGCTTGCTGGTGTCACAGCTTATAAGGCAGTGCCTGGTTGATATTGGGCTTTGCTCTCCTTGCCTCTCCTCCCTTCACTTCTCTCTCTGGGCAGAGCACATCCCTGCTTATCTCATGGTTGGTGTGTGGGAGATGGCTCCCAGCTGGCAGGGAATTTTGAGCTGTGTCATGCAGCTCAAAAGGCTGGGAAGGGGCTATTTAAAAGGTCTTGCAATGACAGGACAAGGGGCAATTGGTTTAAACTGGAAGAGGGGAAATTTAAACTGGATGTTAGGAAGCAGTTCTTTACAGTGAGGGTGGTGAGACACTGGCACAGAGGAACCAAATGAGGTTCAGCAAGAACAAATGCAGAGTCCTACATCTGAGGAAGAATAATAAACTGAACCAGTACAGGCTGGGAGGTGATCTGCTGGAGAGCAGCTCTGTGGAGAGGGACCTGGGAGTGCTGGCAGATAACAAATTCTGCATGGGACAGCAATGTGCCCTTGTGGGATCCTGGAGTGTATGGGGAAGTGTATATCCAGCAGAGGCGGGGAGGGTCTCCTCTCTGCTCTGGTGAGATCCCATCTTGAGTACTGCATTCAGTTTTGGGCTCCCCAGTTTAAGAGAGACAGAAATCTGCCAGAGAAGGTCCAGTGGAGGGCTAAGAGCATGATTGGGGGACTGGAGCACTTCCTGCTGAGGAGAGGCTGAGAGACCTGGGGCTTTTTAGTCTGGAGAAGAGAAGACTGAGAGGGGATTTAATAAATGTTTATAAATATCTGAGAGCTGGGTGTCAGGAGGGGAAGACAGCCTCTGCTCACTCACTCCCTGTGATAGGACGAGGAGCAATGGATGTAAGCTGCAGCACAGGAGGTTGCACCTCAACACAAGGGGGAACTTCTTTACTGTAAGGATCAAAGAGCACTGGATCAGGCTTCTCAGAGAGGTTGTGGAGTCTCCTTCTCTGGAGGCTTTCAAGCCCTGTTTGGATGCATTCCTCTGTGACCTGAGGTAGATTGTGTGGTCCTGCTCTGGCAGGGTGGTTGGAATTGATGATCTCTTTGGTTCCCTTCCAACCCCTAACATCTGTGATCCTGTGATCCTGTGATGAAGCTGTATAATTATTAAATGATTTGTAGTAAAAAAAAATCCAAACAACTTTCATCGATACTCCATTATTATACAGTATTGATATGAACCAAACTTAAAAGAATATTTAACAGTATGAGAAGAAGGGAGTGGATTTGAAATTCTCTGCAGCAAAAGTAATCCTGGGATTTCTGGTTCATTAATCTTGATGTGTAAAAGAGATAGTCACTTTAGACTGTTTTACTTTGAAAAATAAGTAATTAAATAAAGAAACAGCCATTATGCTGCCATCACAGCCATATACTGTACATCAGAGTCCAAAATTCTCCAACACTGCAACAGTTTCTCATCTGGCAGGAGGACTGATCTAATCAGGCTGTCCCAGGGGAGGCTTATACTGGTAAGGATAAGCTGCTATTTCCTACCTTTGGGTGACAAAAAATAAGTCTATCTTGTCTTAATCCTCTACCTCAGAGCATTACCTGGACTTTAAGGAGCTCTCATGACATCTGACAGAGTCAGAAGAGAAAAGCAGTGAAGTCAGGGGCTGAATGGCATTGCAAGGGTTGGTAAAAGTAAAAGGGAGATTGAGTGAATGAGGGAGGGCAATGTCACTCAGACATGTTCTGCTGTAGTTGCCTCATCGGGGTCGACCCCTCACTGTGAAGGGCATGATGCTTTGATGGTTGGTGTTGGATCAGATCAGATGTGTGAAATACACCCACGTTTTATTCTAAAGGAAGCTAGAGATGAAAATGACATTAAAAATGGTTACATCTGCTCTTTCAGCAAAACCCGAACATGATTTTACAGGCAAAAAGCAGCTGCTTCTCTAACTCTACAGATAAGCTTTGGCCAAAAAAAAAAAAAAAAAGTCATGAAATGAATATTTAATGCTGCTCAAAAATGAACCTCAAACAGTTCTTTTACTGGATAGTGCAATGTACTCTACAAGTACCACTGCCCCTATAGATTATGCACTATATTATTTGATAATAGCATTTCCATCTCTTTAATCATTCAGACTGATACAGACAGCATGATTATTTTTGTGGTGTCTTGTATGAGTGTCCTTCTAGATTTTTCATTTTGTTGTGGTAGGCCTAAGCAGGCCAAATTAGGCTTGTACATGTCCTGGCTTGCCCAGGTATGTTTTTCTGCTCTCCGTCCTTCTGTTTTGGGGAGAGCAACCACGGGAAAAGAGACAAAGAACCTGGAGCCACTAAGTCTGGGATCTGTGGCCTGCCCAGACCCTGCGGTAACCAAGGTGCACAGGGTTGCCTTGTGCAAGGCTGTGTTCTGCCCAAAAAAGGGCAAAGCAAGCCTATGGCTTCACCCAATATGGCCAAATCTTGGCTAACTGCCATTTGATTGCTATCCTGTGTCCAAAGGCCCATTAGTCTTGGGCTGTATTGGATAAAAGGAGATGAGCAGGGAGCACAGGGTGTGCTTTTGCCATTCCAAGGTGTGTCTGCTATTGCATCCGTGCCTGCTGCCTCATTGATCCAGAGCTGAGGCTCTGATACCTCCATGCATTCGGCCTGCATAGCCGGTGTGACACCGTGCCCAGACTGCACACCCCAAGACATCTGCCTGCACCTGAAAGCCTTCTGCCCAGACGGAGGCCCTGGAAATGACTCAGATTGTCCAGAAAGCCAGGACCAGGTCAGAGATCATCTGTCTCCTTTCTCCAGCACCCAAAACCCTGGGGAAACTTTAAAGCCTCTGACAGGTACCAACAGCAACCTCGTCACAACAAGCCTTGTGTACTGTCAGATAATATTTTTTGTGAGTAAATACCAAAAGCCTCTTGTTGCCTTCTGTCATAAGCAGAAAGTTGCTCCTTGCGTCCATCTAGTGAGCAAGCGGCGTACTGGCCGCAAGCAGTATACTGACCACAAAGCCTTCTCTGCCAGTTTAAATCGAGTTCAATTAATGTATATATTTAATAGTTATTTCTAGATCCTATTATAACCTGTATATAGTTTCCATAATGTTGCAAAGAGCCTGTTATTATTATTAAATGGTGATCGGGGTGATGTGAGTTCTGAATATTTAATATTAATAAACTATAATTAATTACCCCTTCCATAACACATTTCTGTACATTATGTTCTAGACATAAATCATGCATCTTTCTAATCTTTTGGTTAAACTCCATGTCAAGTACTGAAAACACACCACTGTGTGTTTCAGAATATATTAAAAAAAAACACAGATTTTTTTTTTCCAGAAGTGAAACAAAAATCCCAAAAGAATTTAAAAAAAACCAAACAACTTTGCAACAGTTTTATATGGTTAGCTGTATCTCATCAACACTGCAGCACACTGAAGATAGCAGCTTCTCAATCTATCTTCTGTGTGAAAAAAAAAAAAAAAAAAAAAAAAAAAGTAGTAGTCATCCAATATCTTTCACAGAGAGCAGAAGAATGTGGAAGAAGACCATATGGTCTGAAACGATTAATGGAAGTGTTATCATTCAACACAGCTATCCTCAAGCAAGCTCCAGAGCAATAAATTATTAAATATAAAAACAGAACACCTGCTGCAGGAAAGCTAATGGTGAAAATCTTTTAAAAACAAGAACTGTCCTGGGGTATAATCCGTTAATATATTTTGCATCTAGAATTTTTCATTTAATTCTTCAGAAGTCACAGACTGGACAGCAAATGCACTAATTAAAGTAAAATGTTTTTACTTCTATAAAGCATAGGCCTCACTGTGATCCTGTAATGCTGCCAGTCCTCTGTTTATCTTTGTTCTGGCAATGTGGCTCTAAATCAAGATAAAAAGCAACTCAACATGAAGGAAAATAAAAAGAAGGTCATTTAATCACCCCGTTAGCTTAAAATGATTATTGATTCCTGGAGGTGATGTCTAATTCTGCCAGAAAATCCATTTCAGTAATGATTACTGCCCTCTGCTTTATCTATTATCCTGGAGGTTATTAAAAGTGGGAGTCTCCGGGGAATTTTATAGCTTTAGACCACTAATATCATATTTAATATGTTCTTAACAGAACGGAGTTTCATATTGTGCCCTTTAACCTACAAGCGAATCAAGTAGACAGTTAGGAAACTGCAGGTCTAATTATTATATATACTCCACGGGGATCTAGTCACAGGCTGCATGATAGATAAATATCAGCTGGGACAAGGGTGTATTGAACTCTTCATCACTCTAAATTATCAGGTGCGCACAGCTCTTGAAATAACACCTCAGAAAACTTACAGTCTCCTTGTGAAATAGTTGCTCGACTTGCTGTTGCACTTTACCAAACAATGTTCTTACCCTATGACACTTGTATCATATTTTCCTCCTGGCTGCTCTTTCAAAAAATCATAGAGATATAAACTAACTACCGTGGGAACCCAAAATTATCTACATGCTGAAACATCTGTACTACAGTTATGTATACACAGATGTCTATGGAGTGGCCCATTCCAACTGGATTACCCCACCTGGAGTACTGTGTGCAGTTCTGGAGCCCCCAGAACAGGAAGGACATGGAACTGTTGGAGCGGGTCCAGAGGAGGGCCACAAAGATGATCAGAGGGCTGGAGCAGCTCTGCTATGAGGACAGGCTACAAGAGTTGGGGCTCTGCAGCCTGGAGAAGAGAAGGCTTCGAGGAGACCTTATAGTAGCCTTCCAGTATCTGAAGGGGCCCTACTGGAAGGCTGGGGAGGGATTATTTACAAGGTCTTGTAATGACAGGACAAGGGGCAATGGGTTTAAGCTGGCAGAGGGGAGATTTAAGCTGGATTTTAGGAAGTTCTTTCCAGCGAGGGTGGTGAAACACTGGAACAGGTTGTCCAGGGAGGTTGTGGCTGTTCCCTCCTTGGAGGGGTTCAAGGCGAGGTTGGAGGAGGCCTTGAGTGACCTTTTCTAGTGGGAGGTGTCCCTGCCTATGTCAGGGGGTTGGAACTGGATGATCCTTGAGGTCCCTTCCAACCTTACCATTCTATGATTCTCTTATCAAGGTGTCGAATAATAAATTAGTGCACGTAGACTGTCTTCTAAGACTTTGGTTAGATAAAGTCATTTACTTCAGCAATGTGGTGGGTTGAGAAACAACAAGGCCCTCAAAATTACACATACATTAATCATGGCATGGGGTTTAAATTATTTATATACAATGCACAGTGCAGTGCCACTATTTATAAGAACTCAGTAAAAAAAAATAATTTTGAATATTAGATGTCAGAAAAAAAATATTTTTTGTTTTTTTTTTATCTTACTGATCTTTGTAAGGTATTTTTTCCCCCTTGATACTCCTGATATAATTACATCTCTCAGACTTTTAACTGATGCAAACTCAGAGAAGTTGCTGGTAAGCTTATAATTGATCTTGAAGAATTTTTGCATTAGCCCATGAATTAGACTGTAACAGAGTCAAAGAGAGCCTGATGTTTACATTTGGAGATGCAATATTCAAAGTATTGGCCAGTCAGAGTACCTAATAATAATGCTTTAAAATGTCATAGAAATTTGGGTTCAAGTTTTCACTTCAGTTGTTTTCCACATTTCGCAGAGTTAATAGATGTGATCTATACCTCCCAAATTTAATGCATGGAGCACTGGCACTATTGATGTCAATTCCCCATTAACTTTAATGGAGAAAAAAGATTTCACACTACATTGTAAAATTAAAAAGGTATGTATGTTCTCTAACACACTATGACTCACTGTTTAATGGTTCAACATTTAATTCTTGAATTGATGTTCACATTGAAGGATCTGTGGCAAAAGAAACTGTTTATTTGAGCTATAACTGCGGATGCTTCAGTCTTTATTAGAATCATAGAATCATANGTAATTAATTATAAGGCACAGACATATATCAGCTATGCCACTTTTAGAACAGCTTTTGTAAGTGGACATGCATTGCTCACCATAAGTACATATAGTAAAAAAAAAACCTGCTGTTGCTTATGACATGGACCTCCAGAAGAAAGAAAGAAACAAACAAACCCACAAAAATCATTCTAGATTAATGTTCTCTGTGTGTCACTGTCAGAGAAGTCAGCCAAAAGACAGTGTTATTTTCTTCTCAAAACAGAGATATAAACACAGTCACAACAATAAGGGGAAAAAAAATAAAAATTAATTGACCAAAGCTGGGGTCAGATCCTCAGATGGTTTTAATTTGCAGTGCTCTGTTAACTCTGGTTGGATTTATGCTCCCTGAAGATCACATGTCCCATGTGTCACTGTTTGGCTTTTTCACAATCCTAGCAGGGTTTTGCTTTGGTCACTAATTGCTTGGGTTTTTCTTTTTCTTTTTCTTTTTCTTTTTCTTTTTCTTTTTCTTTTTCTTTTTCTTTTTCTTTTTCTTTTTTTTCTTTTTCTTAACTGACTAGATATCATTATATTTGTTCTGGTCAATCTTTTGAGCTATTTAAACTTTGATTTGGTTTAGACATTTGGTTATCAGATTGCAGACTAAGTTTTAATAAATCAAATATTTTGGGTCCACACCATATTTTTTAGTATTCCAGTGTTTGCCATATTGGATTATTTATTTGTTATATTTTCATCAGCTGCAGGGGTAGATAAATAAGATTTTAACCTTTACTGATAGTTAAGAGAGTCTAACATTGAGAGTTTTTCCCCTTCTGCCTCTGCTGCTAGCACCTACATTCTCTCTCCCTTATCAGAAACAAATTGATTCCAGCCACATACTTGTCTATACAGTCTTATGTAATCTCTTTCAGTTTATTTTTTTTAATTTTCTCTCTCTCTCTTTTTTTTTTTTTTTTCCTGAAGCTCAGTTTGGATTAAAACAAACAAACAAAAACCCTTCTACATCCTCTTTAACATAGTCCAACGATGAGACTGCCATTTGGACAACTTTATGCTGAACATTTTGTTCAAGATTTTGTCACTCTTGACAGCTCATCAGTTCTTGGGTTTAGTTCAAAAATTTGTCATTAATGATCTCTATTCATAGAAAATCATGAATTTGGTCCATTAAAACTCTGTCTCTCCTCATTTTCTGTAGGACTATGGAAGGAAAACAAGCAGCTATTCCACAAGATACGCTGTTACTTACTAAGTTTAATACACTATTATATAGCTCTAGGGATATCCTTCTCCCCCTCTACTCTGCCCTGGTGAGACCACACCTGGAATAGTGTCCAGTTTTGGGCTCCCATTTCAGGAGAGACAGGAACCTGCTGGAGAGAGTCAGTAGAGAGCCATGAGAATAATCAGAGGACTTGAGCATCCCCCCTGTGAAGAGAGAGTGAGAGCCCTGGGGCTGTTTAGCCTGGAGAAGAGAAAACTGAGAGGATTTCTTATCAATGTCTATAGATATGTGAGGGATGGGTGTCAAGTGGAGGGGACCAATCTCTTTTCAGTGGTGCACAGCAATAGGACAAGGAGCAATGGCTACAAACTACTAATCTCCGGGGAAGAGCCTGGAGAAGAAATCTTATGAGGAGCGACTGAAGGAGCTGGGGCTGGTTAGTGTGAAAAAGAGGAGGCTGAGGGCAGACCTCATTGCTGTCTGCAGCTACCTGAAAGGAGGTTGTGGGGAGGTTGGTGCTGGTCTCTTCTCACAAGGAATTAGTAATAGAAAGAGAGGGAATGGCCTCAAGATGCAACTGGGTAGGTTTAGACTGGACATGGCATGACCTGAAAGACATGAGATGGATAATCAAACATGAGTAATTACAAACTTGAACATAGAAGACTTCACCTCGATAGGAGGAGAAACTTCTTTAGAGTGAGGGTGACAGAGCACTGGAAGAGACTGCCTAGAGGAGTTGTGGAGTCTCTTTCTCTGGAGACTTTCAAAACCTGCCTGGATGCATTGCTGTGTGGGCTACCTAAGGTGATCTTGTCTTGGCAGGGGGTTTGGACTTGATGATCTCTGAAGGTCCTTTCCAACCTCTAAGGTTCTGTGATTCTGTGATTATAATTATAAAACAGTGCAGTATCTGTGTTTCGTGTTAGAAATACTGAGATTTCTGCTGGTTTACAGAGAAAAAGGATTTCCTTTTCATGTGAAAACCTTACAAAATCTGTTGTGAAGATAGATTTGGTGACTAACAAATGTCATTTGATTAAAATATAGTAGATATACAAATCTGAGGGAAGAACTACCATCAACAGTTTGAAAAATTAGTAAGAAATTTAATTACAGTTTTATTAGCTTCATTTTATATAATTCTACAGTTTCATTTTATATAATTCTATAGTTTCTTGTGTAACACAGAAGCACTATGGGAGTAGCAGTGGAGCTATTATTATGTCTTTCTTCTTCTCTACTGTCATCCCTAAAAGTTCTGTAGTCTTCCAGCCTGTTTTCCCTCTCACCAATGTATCATAGTAAAAGAAGATAAACGGTGGGAGTCATTCATAGCTCCCTTCTTATATAACTTTTACCCCTGGGTCCACCTATTCTCAATGGCAAACATAGAACAAATTCAGTTTTCCATAGCTCCTATCAACAAATGGTCCA
Organism: Ramphastos sulfuratus; assembly: GCA_013399055.1. Lineage (NCBI taxonomy): Eukaryota > Metazoa > Chordata > Aves > Piciformes > Ramphastidae > Ramphastos > Ramphastos sulfuratus. The sequence continues at coordinate 12,173 of WBNM01020098.1, forward strand.
ACAAATGTTCACTGAATGGCTTTCAGAGGAGCAGATGTGTCAAAACGAGCTTCTTTTTCTTCTTGTCACTTCCAAACGTCACAGTGAAGACTAGAAAAAAACTCTTCTATGATGGGAAACCTGCTGCCTGTTGAGCTGTGAAAAGAGCTGCTATTAGACAGCTCAAATGTTTTTGTCAGGCCAGCAGAGTATAAAAAAAATTTCCATTAGACAGTTTATAACTATACTTCTCTTTTTTTTTTTCTCTTCCCTTGCCTCTCTACTCACCATCCAAGCTTTTGATAGCCAGCAATTCTGTTTGCTGGCACACATGCTGACCTTTCTCAGAATACAATTCACAATGTTTATAACTATTGCCATTTCAGTCTCTGTATTTTGTATTTTCCCTTCTTATAGTCCTTCTCTTTTCCAGGTCCTTGTCACTGGAAAAAGCACTAGTGTTTGTCACCTCCTTGGCTACATTGACTGACTCTGTCATCAGAGGTTTTCATAGTGTCCATAATGACCTGTTGGGAATAATCTTGTAAACATTCTGCCATAGTAAGTGTTAGGCTGAAAATACAAGTTATTTTAACTTGTATTCTCATAATATTGGCACATTAAGTGCTTGGACATTGACTGATGTGGTGGGCTCAATTTAGTAAACTCTAGAGATATTGTTGTTTTTGCTGAGTGCTATTTCTTATTGCCAAAAAGTGGTCAGATTAATCAACGAATGCGTGTATTATTAAGCTGCAAATTGTTGGGAGATTCTGAGCTAAATATTTATAATTAAAAAAAAAACAATAAAGCTCCAAACCCCGCAATATTTATGTAGAGTAAAAAGTGATTTTTTGGTGAAGTTTTGAGCAATAGTCTAAATCAGATATACAGGAAATTCCAAGTATAAAATGTGTATATATATATATATATACACACACACACATGTAATACTTGGAATTTTGGCAGTGAGAGAATGTCAGGAAGCCTCAGTTCTGCTTTGTTATTACAACAATAAATTGTCTGAGGCATCCAAAAATTTTAGCAGTAAGCTGTGCTATCTACCAGGCTGACTGGTAGGTTTGGCACAATCAGTTGTGCTAATCTTGTAAAAGTCATACTGCCCAAATCCTTTGGAATACTTCTGTGGCAAAACAGGCTTCCTGTATTAAAGCTTTTTTCAGTTGGGAGTTAGGCATTGCTCAACTCAAAAAATGTAGAGTAAACCCAAGGTAGTTTATTTATTTCTGTTTTGGTTTCTGTTTCAGCTTCTGATTTATGGTTTATGAATCTGCAAGAACATTCAGATTGAAGCAGAATGCTTGAAAACCACTGAACTTTAGCTGTAACATCTCCAAGGTGCCACAATCTACATATCCACCTCTGGTTTAGATAGCATCCATATGCATATAAATACACACACCAATGTTTATATATGTAAATACACCTTAAATATATATCTATATATCTATATATATATCANATTCTATGACATATTAAGGCTCATATGTTATGAAACAATGGGCTGATATAATTTAAGATGTTATCATGTGTCAAGCTATAAAAAACATAGACTTGTGGCAAGAAAGTAGGTTAAAATTAACCTCGTGTCCCAGGGAGGCATTAGGCTGACTGTCCATGATGCCTTAAATAGACATAAGGTTGTCTGAGGAGTAAAGAAACCTCAGGTATTTCTTTGGCAGAAAATTGGGAGGCAAATCAAAGAAAGTAAGCAATTCTCTGCACTATAGGAATTTATATGTCTCATGGATTTGCAAGTCAGAAAGACAATTATGGATTCTGGGAAATCTTCCATATTGTCCTGGAATGAGGTAAAGGACTCATTGCTAATTGATTTCCTATGGAGACAGGCTGAGAGAGTTGGGATTATTCAGGTTGGAGAAGAAAAGGCTCTGAAGAGACCTTATTGTGGACTTTCAGTATCTGAAGGGAGTCTACAGGAAAGCTAGGGAGGGACTTTAGGGTGTCAGGTAGCGATATGGCTAGGGGGAATGGAGCAATACTGGAAGTGGGTAGATTCAGGTTGGATGTTAAGAAGAAGTTCTTCAGCATGAGGGTGGTGAGACACTGGAATAGGTTGCCCAGGAAGGTGGTGGACGCCTCCTCTCTGGAAGTTTTTAAGGCAGAACTGGATGTGCCTCTGAGCAACATGATCTAATGTGAGGTGTCCCTGCCCATGGCAGGGGGATTTTAACTGGATGATCTTTGATGTCCCTTCCAATCCTGACAATTCTGTCATTCTACGATCACTGACTCACTGCTGCCGGGAGCGTTCACTGGGTCAGATGGAGAAGTCCTTTGAAAAAAAGATTGGAAGTTGTTTGAATGGAAATGTAAGTAGATGAGTACTAGTGACACTGGAAAACTCACTCATCTGGAAATCAGGAAATGAGTATCATCATTTTATCCCAACATTTCCACCATGCTTACAGAAATATTGTGCAGAGATCAAAAAATGCTTATGAATAATGACATCACAGTCATGGTGTTTGTGTCAAACAATGCATATTCTGAAATACTGAATATAGGAAAACCAGAAAAACACAGTAAATGCTGGAATTCACCCTCAGGAATGTTAAATAGTAGTAGCCAAAAAATCCTTAGATTTATTCTGGGAACCACTTCATGCTTATCAACAAGAATGCAGAAAGCCTATAGCAGCGGTCAGATGAATGAACTGCTAATGGGAAAAAGCAATCTGGAATAATTAAATTTCAGATAATGCACAAAGTGTAGCTGAATGGATAGTACTGTAATAGTATGCTTTGATCTCTGTCAGTTCTGTATCCCTACACATTAAAAAAAAATATAATAACAACCCCACACTTTTGAAAACATTCACAATACAAACATTTCCTTGGCCATCTTCTTTCCAGTCTCTAATCTCACTGGAACTGATCAAGATTTTCACTTCCTTCATGAAAGTGTCCATGAAAATGATTTTTTTTTTTTTGCCAGCACATTTTCTTTTCAATACTTTTTAAAATAAAATCCTGTAAAAAGAAGAATTTGGTTCCTTATTGTTGAAATCAAACATTTGTCAGGAATTTTAATAATGGTGTTAAAAAAAAATACTACCCTACTTTAAAAGTTTGTGTTTAGAAGTATAAATGCTTCTAATAATTCTAATAAATAATAAAATAAACACAAAATTAAAAAAAAAGATACAAAAGGGTGACATTATCAACCTTCTGGCTGGAAAAAAAAGGTCAAATATACCTCAGTATCAATAGGAGAATCAATTGATTGCAGTAGTAATGATATTTTTTAATCTGCGATATAAACTCAGGCAGACTTTTCTTAATAAAGTGGTAAAAAGAAGAATCAATCAAAAAAGTAGTTTTGTGCTGACCCAGTCTGGGAAAGCTCTGTTAGAAGTTCAGAAATACAAGAAAGCTGTGGCAAGGATGCTGTCAGAAGAAACAAGATTTAACTGTTCTCATTTTAGCTGTGAATTAGCCATTTTGTCCACATTGATCATCTAAATTATTCCACAATCAATGGAAATTGTTGCATTGGTTACTGTAGGTGACTAGATATAAATAAGCTTTCTAATCTCCTAATTCCTGATATAAGAAGCTGACCTAAAGCCTAATTATCCTCTCTTTTATTTTTAAAATCACAGCATCATCAAATAATTTAGGCTGAAAGAATTCTGGCGTGGTCCAGCCTCTTGATCAAGGCAGAGGCACATTTAGAATCATAGAATCATAGAATGGTAAGGTTGGAAGGGACCACAAGGATCATCTAGTTCCAACCCCCTGCCTTAGGCAGGGACACCTCCCTCTAGTACAGGTTACTCAAGGCCTTGTCCAACCTGCCCTTGAACACCTCCAGGGAGGTTTCTTGAGGTTGGTCATGAATTTACCGGGTGAAGTGCTTAAAAGCATTAAGGGAAATGTCTTCACAGCTTCCCTGGGAACCTGCTACAATGCTTGGTTACCCTTTTTACACAGCTTCTGGTCAGTGCTTGTTCCCTTGTCCCTGCACAGCTTTGGAAGAATTCTAGTTCTCTTTTCTATACCCTGTCAAGTCACTGAAGAAAATAAGTCAGTCTCTTTTTTATTTTTTTTTTTTTTCTGCTTGAACAAACCTATCTTGCTTAGTATCCTTCTTATACATCTTATACATCCAGTATCTATCTGAAGTNAAGTCCTTCTCCATAGGGCTGCTTTCCAGCAGATCACCTCCCAACCTGTACTAGTGGAATTTGTTATTCTTTTCCAGATGCAGGACATATGATTGGTGTCATAAGATAATTTATGCAAACTTTGATAACACATAGAAATAGGCATAAATTTAAGTTTAAAAATATATTAAGTTTTAAAATATATTAAAAATAAAAGTTTAATGGATTTCTTTTTTTAATCCATAATGATATTAAGATACATACAGAATAAATGTGGTTGAAGTGGAAGTTTCATATCAGAGAATATACCTCATTAAATTACTCAAGATCTCCTTTCTATTTAGGAGTGTCTGCAGCAACCACAGTGGCTTTGATTCATCAGCATATGATTTTAAAATAAGCTAACACTATCTATATTATTCTAGGAGAATTGAACAATTACTCTTTATGCAGAGAGAAACATTCTGTACTTCTCCAAACATCTTATTCAAGCTCATGTGCACAAGTGATGTAGTGACATAAAAAATAAATGTAAAAATCACAGTGTAATAATACATTTGTACATTCAGAGGCTGGCTATAATCAGAGAATCACAGGTCCAAAGCTGTAACTGACAATCATGATATGGACAGATGCATAAAGCATTAATCTCATTTAAAGGTGATGATGTCACTTGTTCTGAAATCCACATCTTTTAAGCCTGGTCAGGCCTCTGATGAAAGGGAGATGCAGATAACTTATGATGTATATACAGAATAAGTTTAAAACCGTATTTTAGGATCATTACTTCAAGCAATATATGTCCTAATCATTCTGTTTAGAAGTATAACACATTTGCCCCCTCTTTTTATCAGTGCACAAAATGCTTCTGGTTAGTTTGTAGATGGACCTGTCCTTCTCAAATATAGAATGGTAAGGTTGGAAGGGACCTCAAGGATCATCTAGTTCCAACCCCCTGACATAGGCAAGGGGCACTTCCCACTAGAACAGGCCACTCAAGGCCTTGTCCAACCTGGCCTTGAACCCCTCCAGGGAGGGAGCAGCCACAACCTTCCTGGGCAACCTGTGCCAGTGTCTCACCAACCTCAGTGTAAAGAACTTCTTGATGACATCCAGTTTAAATATCCTCTCTTCCAGTTTAAACCCATTTCCCCTCATCCTGTCATTACAAGACATTGCAAATAGTCCCTTCCCAGCCTTCCTGTAGGCCCCCTTCAGATACGGGAAGGCCTGTCCAAGGGCTCTTCGAAGAGCCCCAACTCTCTCAG
>WBNM01020101.1:0-27592 GCA_013399055.1 Ramphastos sulfuratus
AAGTCAATGCCACAGTATCAAGTGACAGGATACACACTGAATTTCATTTCCTGACCACATCTCAGTGAAACTAGGAATTTATTAATCTCACTGTCATTCATAGAAAGTAAACCCACAAAAGACTGTTGCAATTTTGACTTCTGAATTATAGGGCCCATGGGTCTCTATGACTTAATTTTGCCTTGAATTTGGGACATATTCTTGAAACAATCTTATTTTAATTTAACAATTGTCAGTATGCTCAATCCAGTACAACTCAGTGAATTTTCTACAATCTTTATTCCAAATTCGCATAGTTTCATCTTTCTTCTATCTCTTAGTCTACTGCCAGCTTGCTGGTCCCCTTCCAGACTGCAAATCAATGGCCCTTTACAGAAGCTTGAACTCAAGAGGCTGTGCTCTTCAAGCTTCCTCTTGAGGCCTGTTTCCAGTGGTTTTCTTTCACACTGTTTTTCAGTGAATCCTCCGTATTTATTTTCTGCCTACTCCAAATGTAGGCACCAGAAGTGAGGAATGTGAATGCTACAAAGCTGCAACAGATGCACTCACAACTGGGTGGATACCTGTTGTGTACCTACAGCACAGCTCACACAGGTGGATCTAGGCAACAGTCACTAACATCCCCAGGCCACTTCAGATATTGATATTGTTAGGATGAGCCTCATGCTGCTGTGTTTGCGATATAAACTGATCACATCTCAGCAAATAGACTGACTTTCTCAAAAACAATATAAATTAAGTAACTGTAAAGATGAAAACACTGACAGAGATATTCTGGACAAATTTCAAATTCTGTTACACGGAGAAACAAGGATGTGAAAAAGAGATGATACAGCATTTGATTTCTGGATCGGGAGTTCAAATCAGATGGAGAAGGGTAATGAGCAAAACATCATCTAGCAGCCACTAATGAGTGTCAGTAGCTGGATGAATACAGGACTTTGCTGACTGGCAAGTGGCAGCTCCTGTTTTAGTAAGAGCTATCTTTATAAGAAGGTCTGGAAAATTGACTCAAAATTCTGAAATCAAGTAATTCTGGGGTACAAAACGACTTGCAGGATGACAAGTGAAGGGCAGTGACTTTACTTGTAGGTCACATATAATCATACTTACAATCAGACTGGAAAAACAACAATTGGAAGCAGTTAATATTTGGTAACCTGTGTAAGTCATTTACTGTTTCTGTCCTGAGGGTAGATACCCAGGATGACTACCACAAGGAGCAGTTTCACTAAAAGCAATGGAGAGGTAGATATGCCCAATTGTCCACACTGGAGCCAGCAAGGAGGCGCAGCACCTTCTGAGGAAACCTGAGGCACAGCTGTTGGTGCTGCTCCAAGGTGGGAAGTCTAGAAGCCCGCAGGCTTTTCAAGGTTTTGCAACCATCAGCTTCAATGATTTTAATGTGGCTGGCTGGGAGGTGGGGAGGTCAGTATGCAGCTGTCCTCCAAGACACAGTCTCATAAAGATAATTGCATTCTTACTCTTAAAGAGAACTTTAATTCCATCTTTTTCAAAGATCTGTGATACAAATGAAGAGGGTGCCCATTTCCCACCCAAAAGTTTGGACTGCTTTGACAGTGCTCTGACACAGCGCAAGTCCTCTTCCCTCTCCTGTGTGCTCAGCCCTCACTGTTCCATTGTCTAAGAGGTTTTCACCATTTTTTTCCCAGACATGTTTTCCTCTGACTATTTTTTTATTTTCTATGTAAAGCACAAACTCAGTATATTCAAGAAGATGACAACTGTCAGACCTACAGTGTTCAAGTCAGCTAAAATGTTGATGAAATTATTTTACTTGTCCCTGATCTCCACTGCTGTCAGTTCTGGTACTTTTCACACAGTTTGAGATTCACTTTCTGATGTGTCATCTTGGCTGCAGCAGGCTCTTTAGCTTCAGAATGACAACCAGCCACCTTAAATCCTTAAATCCTTGTACCCCAGTGCAAACTTGCTGCTATGGAAAAGCCCTGCTTAGTTTGCAGACAGAAGAGCTGGCTGCCCTACCCCCCCGTAACTCCCACTAATACCCCTGCACTAGAGTTAACAGAGGAAAGGGCCCTGCGTTTCACCATTCTTCTGTGCCTAGCTGTTGCCAGCAATGATAATCCAAGAGAAAGTGTCAGGAGAATTCGTGGGAGAGGAAGAATGTGGGTGAGCCATATTGCAGAGGCTGCAGGAGAGGGTGGAAACTGGAGGAGATCATGCGTAGCCCCTGTGACCCTGCTAGAGCATTGGAACAGGCTTGGGAAGAGGAGCAGAACTTCTTCTAGATGTTAAAAATGCAGTAGGAATCTTCTCATAATTGTCTCTCTATTCTCCTTAGTTAAACTTTCCTTGATGACCTTCCCCACTCCTTCTGTAGCATGGTGTAAATCACAGACATAAAATTACATGCAGTTCTGCGTGAGCAAGCATTTCTCCACTGCAAGTCCAACCCACTCCCTAGGTAACGGGAGATATTAAGAAGTTAAATCCTTCAAACTACTGTTGCAAACAGCAGCACTTGACATAGTGACCTGAGACTGGAATAATCTTGGACTCTGATCTAGTTAAACATCCTTGTCTAATAACTGCCTCAGGCTTTCAGACTGCAAACCCAGGAAAATAAAGCAGTATTGCAATAGGAAAACCCTCACACCTGACATTCCTGGCTAAGAACCTGCTCAGGTCAAACCTGCAGGTGGGGAGAGCTGGGGGTATCGATGGCCAGGCATGAACAGACATTTCAGGCTGCAGTTTGTCTCTGAACAAAACCAATTACCCTTTCAATGCTCTCGGCATTTTTGTTTCAGCCCATTACATCTACTCTGTAAAGTGTGCTTCACTGCTTGGTGCGGTGGGCTTTACTGCTCCTGGGAATTGGGCTCTTTGTCTCAGGCCTGCCAGGCTTCATATCTATGCTCACTGCCTGTTTCTGAGAAGAATTTAGATGAATATTCCTGGAGTATGCACAGGAAATCCCTGGCTGGTGCCTGGATGGTGACATTTGGAAATGGGGTCAGGAAGGACCGTTATCTGCAGGTCTGGGAGCACACAGCCCTTTCTGGAAGCAGCAAGCTGCCAGCAGTTTGTGGAGAGAAATGCAGGATAAGCAAGAGCCCCCAAGCAGAGCTGTGTTACACATCAAATGATCCCTAGAGAGCACGAGAAAGCTTAAGAGCAGCAGTTCTTAAATAAATAATAAAGTTCAGAAATATAGAATAAACTGTGTAAATAAACTGAGGCCATGGTCAAGGACAGAAAAACATTCCTGACAAAAGGCTGTTATTTCCCACTGGTGGCAGCCATGCTTCCCAGACTGCTCTGCCTTTCTGAGCCACAGAGCTTCTTCCTCTTTAAAATGTCATTTTAGCAGATTAGCCCTTTGAGAGCTGCTCCTAGCCCTGCCAGCCCTGGCTGTCAGACAGAGCTGCAGAACTGAAAAGTGATGCTGGACCAGACTCATGCCACCCCACTCAACTTCGGGGCCCCTCAGAGCAGGAGAGACTTCAGGACACCCTTTTGGTTCCCAGTCTTGCTTCAATCTCATGCAGATCACAGTACAGTGCTGTGTCAACCACTGGGACATGACGGAAAAAATTAGAGCCTTTGAGGTTCATTTACCACATGACAGGTGTAATATTCAGTCATTAAGAGACTTTTCTTTTGCTTTTCAACAGTGGCAGCAGTTCAAAAAGACCCTTTAAAAGTCTTTGTTGTGCACCATCCTAAGAGCTGCAACTCTACACACCCACTGTTGGCTGGGATCCAGAAGTGTCAGCCACAGCTTGAGGGTTAAGTCCCCTTCCTTCTTACTGAAAACAATAGTCTAAAGCTCCCCATGAAACTCTTTGTTCCATGTCCTCTACAGTGAGGCCGAATGAGACTCTAGGGCATCCCACAGTGCTAATCCAGCCTCATGTAACTTGCCTGAAGTTCTGTGAATTAACATTTGCAGTGACTGAGTAGGTAAAAACTATCCTCACAGCCATTTTCTGGCACTGGAACACCCACCACAGCCTCAAGTATTTCTAGGGTGGCCACACATTGTGTAATGTTTATTATAGCCTTTTGCTCTGGGCACACACTTTGGTGGAGATCCAGTTACACAATTCTTCCTGCTCCTTCCACGTTTTTCTGGTCTTTTATCAAATAACTTTCTTATAATACACATCTCACTTCAAAGCACATCTCGAGTGGAGAAAACCCAGTATTCCTAACAAGTCTTCACTCTATAATGGGCATGAAGAACCACCTCCTCAACAAAGCCCAGGAACCTTCATGTAGTTGATTTAATTTTTTGTGACACACTTCCAGTTTCTGTAATTTTGCCTCTGGCACTGGCATCCAGCCACATTGGTGAATCATTGACAATTCCATTTCAAGGGTTAAATTTACATGTTTTACATAATGAGTACACACATTTTTCAGTTCCTACTAATTAAATTCATTGAGTCTTCAGTGACTCTGCTGTCACTATGTAAATGGAAGCACCCTACCATTGTTGAGAGAGGCGTATGGCGACTGGGTCCAACCCTCCCTGTCAGTCACCCTCTGGAACACAGCCAGGCCTTTGCAGGGCTGCAGAGATGACCCAGACACTACAGCACATACTTCTGGACCTCTAAGATGGGGGGATGTACAGTCTGGAAAAACAATAGCATCTTCCAGATCTGTCAGAGACCAGGACTGTCTCTGTGCAAGCTGGGATGCATCAGGACATCACTATTTGCTAGCTGCTGACTACATATCAAAGTCTCATTAAAATAAGTTTTCTCACTTCAGTTTTCTCTTTCTCGTCTTCAGCAAAATTCTGTACTCAGAAATTGTCAGAAAATACACAGCCTGTCCTCCCAACATCTGCACATTTCTAAATTCCTCCTGCAAAACGTTCTTATCCCTAAGTGTTCTGGTTCCTGAGGAACAAAAGGTACTGAAAAGGCATGAAAAGCCAGCAAGCTCTGGGAAGGAGTGGAGATATTTCACCTCAGACTTGGCAGACTCCCGAGAGCAGCAGAAGAATGCAGTCTAAACCAAAGACATACTTGTAACAGTGATAGAAAACACTACAAGCTTTCAGGGAGAAGACAATGTCTCTGCCTGTCTTCATACACCTATCACTATATATTCTGATCTTGATTGGCATCCTGTCTCTCTATTGTAAATTAAACAAGCATGTAGATGTATCTTTAAATTCACTGAGCTCCTTCCTGACAGTCAAATTTCTCTGGAACTCCTGTGTGAAGGGGAGCATCAAGTGACCTTGTTTTGTTCCTTGCAATCCTGCTCCCAGGCAGATAAATTTACTGCTCCGAGGCTGCTCCAAGGCCCCTGCTAACCTTTTTCTTGCCTCTTGGTTGCACTCAGGGCAGCACTGGCAGAGCTGGGAAGCAGCAGGAGGGAGACAAAGCTCAGCATGTCACAGCAGCACTGGACACAACACATCATCAGGGGGCTGCCCGGGAAAACCTGATCCTGCTCTATGGAGAGCATCCTGACTTGCAGCAGTGAAGACAAAATATAAAATGTACTTCTTAATTTGACTTCCTGCACTCCAAATAGCCATTAATTATTCGGCCTCCTTACTAACCTCTTCCCTAGATGGCTTTCAAGTTGCATTTCTCTGATACATGTATAGTACTGACTGAGAAAATAATGATCTTAGCTTTAAAGTAACGAAGAAGAAAGGATCACATAGGGATATCAAAGCCACCAAAAGACAAATCCAGGTCAAATGAGAAAAGGAAAAAAGAAAGAAAGAAAAAACAGTTAGATTTGTATTTCACTGTAAGCATGCCAGCTAAACAGGAGGGGAAAAAATATTTAAATTCAATTTAGTTTGATTTCTCCAAGCAAATGATGAAGTAAAAACATTGGAGCAAATGAAGGATTCACACAAAGTGCTTTTGTCAGTGGACAAAGATTTCAAGGATTTATGCAAATATTTTTTCATCAGCATTCCTTAGTGACACTGATTTGCTGTCATCAAAGGAGTAACAGGACCATCTTCTACGCACTATGAAATTTCACACAGACACATACCATTGCACTTCTGAAGACAAGGAATAAGCAATGGATACAGTACAGAAAGCAGGTAGGGTATGTATCATTGAGTCTGCCTGCACACGCTTAGCAGCATTAACACCTTGGCGAAACTCCAGTTCTCAGAGGTACCAGCCCAGCCCATCGCATTTGCCACATTATCTCAGAGCCCTGCGTACACTTTTAGTACCCAGTGACTTTTCTCTATATTAGCAGCATATTTCTGGCATTCAACCAAGGGAATTGCTTTGGAGACCTGTTAAAGCTAAACCAAAAATCCATAAAACAACACAAGTTTGGTGCGATGAAGGGATAAAAAGGGGAGGGCAATAATTACTTGCAAGAAAAGAAACAAAGACTATTCTAAAGTCAGAAATTCTGCCAGTTTCCTGGGGAATTTGTCGGAGAGACTAAAAGATTTCTAGTGGTAATGAAGGAAGCAAGCAGAGAGGCTCCATTCATTTAACTGTGTCTCCATTAGTGCTCCAATACCGATAAAGGTTTAGACGTAAGTGTCTGTGAATAAAGGAAAATACCCAAGCAAATGGGAAATTCTGGCTCATGTAATCTGCATTCCCCCTTCTCTCAACACAACACCCTCCCCCTCCCCATGCCTGCATACAGGTTTCATGAATGTGGTATGGCATCTTTTGAGTTATTTTTAGAATGTTTTCCATTTTTAATGATGACAAAATTACAGCCATATTTTTTTTTTAAACATTAAGAGGAACCTTTTTTCAGAAGTTGCAATAATGTCTGCATTTATAAAAAATGCTAATAAAAGAGTGTTGTAAAATATCTCTTTCTACTTGAGCTGCAATGGCACACATAAAGATGTGTTCTTCCAAAGAAATTAAGATCAGAATGTGAGAAAAAAGACCAGAGACAGATACCTGAAAGCAAATCACACAGAATCACAGAATTAACCAGGCTGGAAAATACTTTTGAGATCATCAAGTCCAACCTATTACCCAGTCTTTTTTAGAACACTCCCGGGGACAGTGACTCCACCACCTCTCTGGGCAGCCCATTCCAATGGCAAATCACTCTTCTGTAAAGAATTTTTTCCTACATCCATCCTGAACTTCCCCTGGCACAGCTTGAGACTGTCCTCTCATTCTGTCACTGGGTGCTTGGAAAAAGAGACCAACCCCTACCTGGCTACAATCTCCTTTCAGGTAGTCGTAGAGAGCAGTGTCATGTGCTGGGGTAGTACAACAGATGGTGGTTGAAGATATGTACTCTGTTCATCCAACCTTGCAGAAATATGTTAACGAGACACCTGGTCCAGCTTGGTTGGAGCTAAGATTACTCAGTGCTGCCTTACTCATGGCAACACACTGCTGCCTGGGCATCTCCTGCACTGGCTCCAGTTCACATGGTAGAAATACTCTAGTAACAATGAGTTGTGAAACTCCTCTCCTCCTCCAGGCCAGAGCTGGATGCTGAGAAACCTTTCCTCCAGCCATGGAACACGTTGTGGGGACAGGCAGCAGACAAGTTTCAGCTAGGACGCTGGCTCTCCCTTATCATCAGGCTATGAGGAAAACCAGGGCTTTCTGCCAAAGCACTTCTGCCAGCATGTTCTTCCATACACCTTTTTTTCTGTTTATGCAAAAAGACAGGGAGGAAATGAGATCTTGGATCAAGGCACTCTGCTGAAGGACCCAACAGGGTGGAGAGACCATAACTCTAATGAATTCCAGTTATGATCTCACCCCTCAATGACTACCGAACAAAGATGAATGTGAAATGAGCAAGCACATGTGTAAGGAGACATATGGTTCAGTGGGTTCACATAGTCACAAAAGTGAGCAGGAACATGAACTGTCTCTGATTTTCACCCCAAAACCTTTCCAGGCTGTCTGTTATTGCCTCAGGTATTCATCAGTGCATTGCTTTCACTCAGTGAATTCCAAGGAAAGCAGTTAAGAATGGAGGAAAGTGGTTTAAAAAATGTGGTATCAGGAAGGGCAAGCTCTGTAAGGCAGGAAAACCCAAAGGATCTGGAGTTTGAGTTGAGCTGGTCCAAGGGCTCTTGCCTCCCACTGAGATCTGCCCCCAGGAGATTTCTTGACTCCGTGTTGGGGTGAAAAAGTGCTGGTTCAGCTAATCCTTTGAAAGCAATGGGGAGTTTTCCAAGAACTTCTACAAGATTATTTATCTTTTCTTCTGCCTCAACAGGAGCTGACAACCCCATTTCCCCACAGAGCTGGGATGAACTCTAAAGCATGCGTCCTGCTGCTTCAGGGACTGGCACACTGTGCAGAAACCAAGAGCATTTACTCTGTATTTCAAAGAGGTGCAATATTAAGGCTGCATTACACAATCAGCAGAAGAAAAGAGTCCTGCAGAACTAACTTCAGAAAAATATACCCTCTTCTAGGCAAATCCATGAAACTCTGCATATTACCACTATGGCTTTCAGTTGTGGACAACACTGCACTTTCGGAAGATTAAAGAGAAAGACAAAATGGAATTGAGCTGGTGAGCTGTGCAAACATACTTATTTATAAAGGTAACAACATAAAGGACAGCTTCTTGACACTTAAGAGCACTTCCTCCTGTAGGTCAAAACAAACCTCACAAACATCAGTAAATACAGTATCACTGAGACACTGGCAAAGACCAGATTCCAATAGGCAGGTAGGAAAACTGAAGCATAAGAGAGCCATAACTGATGACATATGAGAAGCACATGTCATACAGCCATATTGCTGTTAGCAAAGCACCAAGACCCAGCCCCGACTTCGGTCAGGCTCCTGGGGATGGGGCTGCTTGGTGCTAATGCTGCATGCCAAGCAGGGAAGGGGTAGTCAGACTGTGGTGAGGGGCTCAGGAAAGAAGAAGCACAGTGCCGCTGTGATCATTCTTGCTGCCTGTGTGTCCACCACCTCCAGTTTCCTCTGCCTGCTCTCGCCTTTGTGATGATGACTGGAAGAGACCAGAGGAACTGGGGAGCTGGGAGCCTTTGGGCAGGCATGGTGTTCTTGGGCTTAAATGCTATGTTCAGTTTTGGGCATTTCGCTAGAAGAAGAACACTGAGTTGCAGGAGCATGTTCAGAGAAGGGCAGCAAAGCTGGTGAAGGGCCTGAAGAACAGATCTTACAAGGAGCAGCTGAGGGAACTGCTGTTTAGCCTGGAGAAGAAGAGGCTAAGGGGAGGCCTTGTTGCTCTCTACAAATACCTGACATGAGGTTGTAGTGCAGTGGGTCTCCTCTCCTTAGTAAGGTCTCCTCTCCCTAGTAACAAGTGATTGAACAAAAGAAAATTACCCCAAGTTATGGCAGGGAGGTTTAGGTTTGGTAGTATGAAAAATTTCTTTCCTGAATGAGTGGTCAGGCCTTGGAACAGGCTGTCCAGGGAGGTGGTGGAGCCACTGCCCCTGTCTGCATTCAAAAAACACGTGGACATGACACTTTGGGGCATTGTTTAGTGGGTATGGCGGTGTTTGGTTGATAGCTGGACTTGATCTTAGAGTCTGAAAATCATCTTAGATCAACCAAAACAATTCTATGATTCTGTGCTGCTCCTTCTCTGCAAGTTGTAACTGAGTAGCTGATGTGTAGGAAATGGGTCACCCTCACCATGAAAAAGTTCAGGTCAGGATATTTTAAGCACCATTACTGTGTCATCTGGTCCTGCCACACAAGCTAATGCAGTTTTTTACACCGCAGCCTTGATCTCAAAAGGACTATACCATGAGCATAAAAATGGCTGAGGTATCAAAGTGACTTTTAAATTTTTTTTTTTTAATTTTTTTTTTAATGGCTCAGCACTGATGGAAATATGTACTGTTACTAGAGATGAACTGAAGATAACATTGTTTGTATAGAACTGGGCATGTACTCTGTCTTCAGCCAGAGCTTGCTCTTAAACAAGAAAGCACTGCTCTCTGTCTGCTGCACTTTGTTCTGTGCTGAGCCCAGGGCAGATTCCAGGCATTCCAAGCCTAAAGACAGTTTTAAGGGTCTAAGATGCAAACACATCAAAACTCAGATTTCCTTGTAATTTATTTCCTTTTATCCCATACTGATGGGCACAGTGTCTCCTATCAGCAAAAATAAGAGCATCACCCAGTAAATCTCTTTCCAGGGGTCAACACCAGAGCACAGAACAATTGTCTAGGGAAAGCAAGATTATTTGCTTAATTCAAAACTACTTTTTTCTCATTAGCTAGCAGAGAAAAGGACAGGAGTAGAAAAATCAATAAATATAATAACTTTAATAATAATCACATGGTGAAAAGTTTAAATGAAGTTAAATAAATGAAATTTAATAATGATTTTTAATTACAGGGGCTTTCATTTAACTTTTCAAATGGAACTTAAAAACCCTGCCCTTGGAAACCTCGCTGTATTTATGAAATAATGAATAATTCAACAGAGCTGCAGTTGACACTTTACACACCACTGATGGTAATAGCATTGCTATGATCAATCTTTAAAGCTCCTATATCTGGCTGTTAACACAGCTCTGAATTCCAGTGCCTTTTGCAGTCCCTCATTTTGTGAAGAGATGCACACCAGCAGAACTGAATTACTTCCTAAGCTTCTGCCTGCCAACTGAGAAAGGCTGGACTGGTCCGTGTGACAGCTCACTCAGGGCTGGAGCTGGAAACATGAAAGAGAGGTCTTGGAAATTCTACCAGGATGGTATCCTGGCTGCTAGCTTTGGGCAGGGAGAGGAGAAAGCTCAAGAATGTGCCCGCAGGAGCGAAGTTCTTAGATGTGCCCTGGCATGCCAGCTGAACAAGTGAGAGTTTTGTCTCTCTGAGAACAATAATTTCTGGAATCTTACAAATGGCAAATTGTTCTTAAGATCTGAACAGGAGAGTAAAGCAAGAGGAAGTGCCTGCACGTTTACCATACAACAACTCTGCCCCAGCCCCTTTTCTGGGAATATCCCTTTGCCAGTGGAACACCACTCCAGTGCCTTTAAGTACTGTTGTTTGCATTCAACAAGGAGAAAGCTACAGATTGTTGAAGTGAGCTCCTCACAGGTTGGGTGAGATCATCAGCAAAGAACCAAGGATGTACAAATCCATAAGCATAAAAGAAATGAAAGCCATTAAAAAACATCAGCAACAACAAAGCAACCTCCAAAAACCAAACAACAAAGACAGTCGAACTTCAGAAGGAACTTTTCCATTGAGTGACAGAGCTGTCGCTACATTTCATGACAGTGACATAGGATTCAGCTTTTAAATTCTGCCTTATTCAGACAAAGCAATGACTTGAGAGAGTATCATCTGCACTTCATGCTCTTGTTTTTAAGGAACTGCAAAATTATGAAGAAACTGTGTCATGTTAAGTATTAACCCAGTTTTCCAGATGGTGGACTCTTAACTCTGTGGGAATCCATCCAGGGGACAAACTCTAGCCTCTTCAATAATTTGTGCCCATCAATTTGTAGACATTTCAATCTGTGGGCATTCAGAAACTCAAATGTACACATGAAGCAGATGGTGCTCTGTAAGTGGCCATGTGGTTGAATAACTTCATTCACATGATTTGGTTCATTAGTAAGTTAATGTGCAAAATGCTCTTATACATTTTGACTGGCAGGATTGGGGTGCTTTGATGTGAACATGGGGGAAATACAGTGTGATTGTAATTCCTGGGGTTCACAAAACTACTCAGAGATTATTAGGAAAATCTGTGGTTTTAATTCTCATTTTCCTTTGAAATGATGCTTGACTCTAAAATGTTGTTTGCCATGCAGAAGTGCAGAAGCTGTGCTGTCTGTACGTATACGACTTTGTGAAGTCCCTTCCAAAACCACAAACCACAAGCACCAGGTGAGGAGTTCAGATTTCTTTCAGATCCCACTTGTGGAAAATCCCACAAGTCTTCAGTTGTGCTCCAATTTGGTCACTAGTTCCTTTCAACTCATTTTCTTGACAATTAAACAGAAAGCCTCTTCGAATAATTTGTACACTTAACTTTCAAATTTTAAAGGATATCTAGAATACACTTAGGAACTATTCAAATAGTAATGGCCTTGGGATTTGGGGCTAATCCTAGGGAAAAGCCTTAGCTCTCCTGGGAGATTTCAGGTTTTATGAGCCATTTGGAACTTTGGACATTTTAGTGTAATTAAAAAAAAAAAAAAAAAAAAAAAAGGAAGCATGTGCTCTCATTTACCTGTCATATCTGAGAAAGATGTAGTGTTAAAGCTTACTGGGCAGCAGAAAAAGCAGTTAATTTCTGGCAGACAAGAACTTCTGGCAGGACTTTCCAGCTATGCCACTGTTTTCACCTAGAACATCCCTGCAGTCCATCCTCTGGGCTAGTGGAGCTTGTCACATTTCATGCATCTCATTAGACTGTAAGCAGTTGGAAGCTGGAATAGTGTTACATGTCTTGTAAAGTGCCTTGTCCATCCAGAGTGCCATATACATCAAAACCATTGCTACACTTAACTTTGTCTTCTGCTGCTAAGTGGAAATATGAGGAAGGGTGGGGTTTTTTTTAACACTATTCAAATCAGCTTGGTCTAGGGGATGGCACATAGCTAAGTCCTATGGGTTGCTCAGTTTTCTTTCCTTTTATCCCTTTAGGGAGTCTTTCTTCAACATTTGCAGCTCCATGCATTACAAATGCATTAGACTTCTTCTGTGTCCTCAGCTCTGAAATCTTAAGAGGAGAGAAATCTGCCCAAAGACAGAGCAAAGTATGCAGCTAGAAAGAAGAGAAGCAGAACACACCCCAGAGCTGCCTGCTCTGGTCCCTGCTGCCCCTCTGCTGCCTGCTGGCCTTGAAGAAGGCCGTCTGCAAAGCTAAGATTGCAGTACAGATGATGACAGTAATGGTGCTGATAATACACTTTGTATTATGCAGCTTTGTCACTTAGCTCTCAAAATCTCTTGATTTTATGGAATAGGGAATAGATAAGAATCTGATCATCTGGATAATGGGCCTACTGCACACCACTGGGCAGAGTGGTGCACAAGCACTGACTGGACTTTTTTCCCCTCATATTACTCTACCACATAGATCTTAAAGGTCTTTTTCCAACCTTAATGATTCTACGATTCCAATGAGATTTTAGGCAGGTTAGATTCCCCCACTATCTTCTCTTTGCATACCCAAATAGAACAATGCCAGGCCAAATACAGAAAAACAATGTATGAGTTAGGTCCTCCCACCCACAGACCTGCATGTCTACTATCAGAGCTTTTTTTAAGAGGTTCTGACTTATAAAACTGTTCCTTCCTTGCCGTAGGAAGAGTCAAAGGTGATAATGTAATTTCAGCTGCTGAGATCTAAGGAAAACCACTGCAGTGGCAGTGTTTAGAAAGCCTCCAATTATCAATACTGCTATAAACACACATACTGGTTCCTGCTTCTTGTGCATATTTCAACTACTGCAACTCAGTTTACTGAAATTCAGCAAAATCCCCTTACTGGACTCAGTGTAGTGAATAATCTATCTATCTATCTATCTATCTATCTATCTATCTATCTATCTATCTATCTATCTCTACCTCCCATCCCCCCCACATGTAAAATGTTTGTGGATGTAAATTTGTTTGATGGATCATTCACAAGAGATGAAAGACAAAAGAAAGACATTGGTAAAATAAGGTGACTTGTTAAAGCTGAGCTGTGACTTGCAGTAAAAGTTTCTCTCAGATGGTTCTTCAGTTATTTCAGCTACAAGTGCTTTAAAACTCACCTCCAGAGCTCAAGACCAGTCTCAGCCTACACTGTTAGGGCCTATTTTTCTTTCCATAAAAAAGATAGGGGAAGTTTCCTCAGAATTAAATTTATCTCTGGCTGAGGATTTCAGAGACAGAGAAAAAGCATCTGGGTCAGCAGGTCTATCTCTGCTGAAATTAAAGAGGTATTTACTCCTAAATCCCAGGGATGTAGACTCTGGCATGCAGTACCTCACAAGAAGAAATCTCCTCTTTGGAGAATGGGAAAGAGAAATATCAGCTCTGTCAGTCAGACTGACTGAAGCATGGCTCTTCCAAACGTGTCATCTGACCTGGCTGCCGTCTGTAGAACACCGTGTTTAACAAAGGTCAGGTTTGCCTCTTGATCAGATGGCAAAGGCTGGCGTGCTCCTGAGCAGGCAGGAGATGCCGGCGGGCTCCCCAAGGAAAGCGCTCTGACATTTAGAGAAGGGCTTGCAGCCAGCCGACAGTGCTGCAGGAGAAACCTTGGGATCCATTTTGATAGTCTCTGGGATAGAACAGTTTGACTTCCCCAATTGCAGCTATAACCAGAAGGCAGGGAGAAGACTGTCCTGTTAAGGCAACAAAGCAACATCCTGGGTATGTCCTGACAACATGCTTCGTAATGATTACCGCTCAGTAACAGGCTGCTCAGGTGGAATCAAAAAACAATGTGAATCAGTTTTTTGGGAATTCCATCACTAACTGGCCCCTGTAGAAAGAGATAATTAAATCATTTCTAGGGGCAGAGGACACAGAAATTGTTTAGCTGGTTGATGAGCTGTTGAAATACACTTAACCACCTAGGCAGTTCAAGAATTGGGATCTATTTTTGTGAATTAGTCTAGTTTTGGCAATTGCATTTTTCCACCTCTGATAAATTATGAACATATCTCTTGTTTCAGTCTAGGGCTCTTGCAGGTAGATAAGGCACTGAGAGTTCCCATTCTTATATGTCCTGAGACAGTAAGCAAGCCCCAAATCTCCAGGTTTAGAGTTCACTACTGAGGAATGTGGTGCAGCAGAAGTGGCCAACGTGCATCAGAAGAGGAGAGCGAGAATATCCTGATGATTCTCAGAGGACATTTTGAAGGAATCTGGGCCAAACATATATAAAAATTAGATCAGATATCAGTCAGGCTCTGTTCTGAGCTCAGGCAGAAAGAGAAAGCAGAGAGCTGCCCTGCACACCATGACCTCATTTATAATCATGTTTTATGCACCAGAAAGTACTGGTCCTGCAAGGGACTCACAAAACCACTTTCCTGAAGAACATCCCATTTGTTTGCTAAAGGACTTCTGTCTGCCCCTTTCTATAACTCTGCAGTGGACAATGAGAGCTGATGAGCACGCTGCATTACAGCTTTTCCTTAGAGAGCTCTTTGGGGTTAGTGAATGATGACACTACAAAATATATGGAAAAGAAGAGCGATCTGCTGGCACCAAAACATGAATTTTCTGGCAAGTTTTGATGAAAATTAATGAGAAATACATGCAGTCACAGTCTTATTAGCCAATATTGACTCTCTTGGACTAATTACCAGATGAAATCATTCCCTGGAATGCAGTCTGCTTAGCCAGAAGCATTATTTCTTTCTGGAATTCAATTTTTCAACCCAAGAAACAACCACATTCTGTCTAAACTGAAAATACCAGACAAGATTGTCACATTTTAAGCCTGTACTGAGAGTTGGAGTAAAAAGGAAAACAAACAACCCTTCTGCCTTGTTACCTAGCTCCATCATTTTATTAAAATACTCCTTTCAGGCTGCAAAAAAAAAAAAAAAAAAAAAAAGGACTAACATTTTTAGAGATCTGGCTGGCTTCCAGTACTGTCTGAAGTTAGGCACAGCCTAATCTTCTGTCACATTTCCCTCAAAATGAGGAGTCTTCTGCCACGAGACCAGTGGGGGACACAGTAAAAAATTAATTCTCTTGACCCTCATTTAGAGAAACACTGCAGCTGACCTTAGACCCATTCCCACTTGGACTAGGAAGCCCCTAAGCACATATTTAACTTCAGGGATATGCTTAAGGCATTTGCTGTCCAAGGATAGACCATTTAGCTAAGACCTTAGAGTATCTGGTAGCCACAACATCAACAGGATGTCACCTAAAGGTGTAACGCAGTGGGTTCCCCCTAAAACCTGCGCTGTTATGTAAGAATATAATGTTTGCCCAGGGAATGACTGAATGTGGCTAAGAACTAGTGGATCATTTTCCTAACTGTAGAACAGAGAAAGAAGAGTGAAAGCTGGTGATGCTGGAGTTAGGTTTGGTTGTGGGTTTTGTTTGTTTGTTTTCATTTTTGTTTTGTTTTTGTTTTTGTTTTGTTTTAAAGATTGCTGGTAGGTTGCCTGTGAGCCACGCTGCAAATAATAGCAACCTGTTTCTGATCACGTAAGTCAGGAAAATCACAGCCCTATGCTCTTCTAGGTTATTCTGCACCACTTGTGTGAATGGGAATAAATATGCATGTCAGAGAATGGGTGATCTAAGCAGCAAAGCAGAGAGCAGGCTGCTGAAGGATGTCCTGATGCACACACACGGGCGTGCTGAAGGATGTCCTGATGCACACATCATGAGAATGCTCCTCTGTGCAAAAATGAACGTGCTTTAATACCTGCCTTACATTTACAATTTTGTTGTCTTATCCTATACCTTAGAGAAAGATACTAGAACATGAATAGAGGTGGGAAATCACTGATGGGGGCCCTACATCAGCATTCAGAACAGTATTTGCTTCCTTCGGATGCGGTTGCGGCATGCAAGTGAAAACAGGACACTTTTCAGTGGGGATGCAGTATTCAGAGACTGCCAGGGAAGGATTGAGAGCGCACCTGTCTTACACTTGTTTAGACTGAGCACAGGGACGTGAAGAGAAGCTGTGTTGTTGGGCTGTAGAGGGAAATGCATGTCCCTGCAGCAGCTGGTTTTTGGAAGGGTGTGCTGTAGGAGAGAGGTTTTGGGGTTTTCGCTTAGGTGGCTGGCACTGACTTAAGAACTTGGGAAAATTCACAGCTCTTCTTGTGTGCCTTGCTTACAACCAGTGAAAAATGACGGTAGGGACGGAACAGCCTAATGTGGTATTCAGAAGTACTCTGCCCTGGCCAAATTCAACTCAGTGAAGTTCTATCAGTTAATTCATTGAGAGTGAAGCCAAGACTGAAAGTTACCTTAGTTATGGCTGTGCCTTAGGAGGAACAGGTCATACTTTACATTTACCTCTCTGTATTGCAATAAAGCACCACATAAAGACACTTCATCTTCACTGGGACTAGCAGGAGGTTTTTTTCACTGATCAGTATGTCAGTAATGTGCTGTCTTTGATACTGAAAGGGTAGTGATTTCCTTGCAGCAAATATGCATATATGTCATGGAGGTGATGTGTTCAGAATAGGGAGATAGGAAAGAAGGAGAAAAGGGAGCCAGTAGCAGTCTTGCTTATCTGTGCCGTGCTGTGTTCTCAGTCCAGGAGAACTGATATCTGTATCATAGAGATATGGCCTCATTCCTCTTGGGACTGCAGTAACCATCTTCACATGTAAAATAGGTAACAACACGCTACACATAAAAGAGCTTGCCACAATTGATCGTCAACTGCTCCACTTGAAGACTAATAATCTAATTTCTTTATGATTATCTTTTCAGAAATTGGATCCAGCTGCTCAGCATTCTTCAGTAGGAGGTTAATGAATATTGCTGAGCTTGCAGAACAAAATCCTGAGCTTCAAAAAACTTCTAGGTTCATTTTTAATGAAATATTTTTCAATCTTGGCTTTTATCTACTTTGCAAGCTTCAGAAGTAGCCCTGGCACTCTTTTAACTTGCTTACTTGATATTTTTCGTTAGAAGAAACTAAAAATGCATGTATTAAAGTGCATCCTATTGCTGCCCTTTTAGCCCAAATGGTATGCAAAATTCAAAGCCTTTCCGTCTTGTTTCCATGAAAAATTGATATGGCTCCAATATTTCTTTGTAAATAAGTAACAGTGTATGAGAATTTACAAAAAGTCTTTTTCTTTCCTGAACATACAAAGTGGTGGAAAAAAGGGAATAATACTATGATGGATTTGGCTTGACCCAGTGTGGCTGTCCTCTATCTTCAAAACTCACTCATTCACCGGCTTTTTGTCTCAGGAAGCCCTACCTCAGTGTCCCTCACAACCAAACTTATCCTGCTTTCTCTCTGCCTCTCCTTCATGGTTGCTGTCACAAAAGGAGCTTAAGGGAATCTGAGAATTCACTTAGTGGCCCTGCCCTGGTAAGCAAAATCTACAGAAAACATCTGGAACCTAGCTTTGGCTCTGGCCTTCCTTACTGGACTGCATTGTTGGCAGAGCCTTCTTATATGAAACGGTTACCAAGAAAGGAGCATTAAATGGCTGGATTATTTAGCTTGCCAGATCTGTGACTGATGGCTATTTTTATTCTCCACCATCACAATACAATTCTTCCCCCAGGAAAAAGAGAATGGAGCAGCATAACCTCCTCCTGGTGAAATGTTTTGCTTCTCGTCAAGTACTGTATGTCTTCTTCAATGGCCAGGTGCTTCAGCTGAAACACATGATGCAAGCACATAGCAAGATGGTCCCTGGCTCAGAGAACTTCTCAACACATAACATGGCACAGCATGATCTGTTCTGAAGATGTCAGAAGGAAGCTTCAGTCTGAGACCACAGACCAGGTGATAAAGGCTCTAAGAGCCCTCCACTAATGTGGGTTATTTTGCTTTTTTATTTTATGGGTTGCTTCTGCTTCACATCTCTTGTGCATACTCAAGCTACCCAATTCTGGTGCTGAAAGATTTACCAATAGGGCTTGGTTAACCACCTGACTATTCACTGTTGGTATTTCGCCCTGTTCATTGCCTCCAGGGAAAGACTGAGTGACCTGGTGACCTAATACTATACACTCTCAATACAACTCTGTTTCAATTCTATGTTCTCCTCATTTGCATCACTATATGCGAATTTTGAAGTAAACTCTTAAGGGCAGAGATAAACCTTTGGGACCAACTTTAGGCATAGCAACACAAATTGCTGTGCTGTCCATTGTCTCAGGCCAGCTTTTCACTGTAACTGTCTTGCCAGCCTCAATGAAAACACTTTGCTGAAGAAGTCAGGACCAGACCTAATCCCTGCTCCTATGTTTTGCTTTTGTATTTTCCAGCATCAGGCTTTTACAGATGAACCTTTGCGAGAAGTTCATTACTTCCCATGTTTATGTCCTCAGCAAATGCTAGCAGGATGAGTTTGCTGTCTGCTTTGGTCCCTGCTTGCCTACTTCTCATCAAAACAGTTTTGCTGGACCTTAATGCCTTTGGGTCAGCTCCCCAGCTCTCTATGGTTCTCTTGCCTGTTTATCCCCTAACTAAACACTAGCAAACACAAAAAAGACACAGCAACTTTTTTGCAGGAAGAAATAAACTGACCTTCAGTCTGGTTTTGCCTTTGCTGTATAAAATAATAGAGTAAGAGTAAGAAAAAATATGATCTCGGTGCACAGTCCCAGTGACTTTCAGGCAAATCTTAAGCAGATCCATAGTGCATGAGTGGACATAGTTTATTACAATTCTGGCATTTTTACATCAGTTTACTATCAACAGGAAGCAAACTGTTTGAGAAATGCCAGACAAACGGCTTTGTGAAATCCTGCAGCCTTCTAAAATAATGCTTTTAAGCAGCTAAACTGGGGAAATCTCTCAAATGAAACTAAACAACAGCTCACTGAGATGCGCTGCCAGACGGACAGAACACTGTTTCAACCACAAGAAAATCTGCCTTACTATTGAGTTAAAAGCTGCACTGGGCTAATTATGAATCCAGATAATAGTCATTATAGGAAGAGAGAGAGACTGCTCCTTAGAAGTTATAAAATGCATTTACCCTGCACAAATCTCCTCTTGCAGGAATACAGGCACAGGAACTTGCATTCAAATGGCTTGATTTCCAGCTGAGGCTCTGGGGATAGTGCCCCTTTGCTGGATCCCTCACCCCAAAATTGAACCTTGTCAAATCACCATCTAGGGATGCTACTTTCATTGCCAAAACCAAGGTCAGAGTGGCAATTCAGGCTATTCAGGCTGTCCCAATGGAAAGGCCAACTCAAGAGCCAGCTTCACACAGGTGCCTTTGAAAGATATAATATTCAGACTTCAAGTTTCATACTTTACTAGAATATGTTGCATAACATACACAGAGAGCTAACATCCTTTTCTGGGACTGCAAAAGTCACTTTTTGGGTAACCTCTTTCCTCTTTGTCTAGGACTGTTGTGAAGCAACCAAGGGAAAGCACGAGCTTTAAAATACTGCAAAGATTGGCAAAAGGAAGATATCACTAACTTGCACTTCTTTCTTGCAAATTGGTTAAGTCCAGTTCAAACACCCCTGTACATTATACTCTTCTCCACTATAACATTCAGGATATCTCTACCAAGTGGTGTGACAGTACTTGGTTCTGCAAATTAATTAGGGGTAGACTCCAATCTTTCAGTATAAATGCTGTACACTGTGGTATTATAAACGTTGGCAAGGACATCACAGGTGGAAAAAGCTTCCTCATATACAAGGCTTAAAAAGATCTTACTCTGCACTGACATCTAACTCCTTCATAAGGTTAATACAAAGCTTTACAAGGAGTCTGTATTTTAAGACCACCTCTGATACTCACGAATAGGTGCATGCATGCAGAAAGATGGAATTTACATTTTGGTTATGAGTATATGCAACACTTACAGTATGAAAGGGTTGACCTGTCCTCTATAAATATTTTTGAGGCAACTTCAAAGGCCAGCTGGAATCTCTTCTATGGAAAATACGCAAACTCTAGGGTTACACACATGAGGAGGGAGAAAGATAATGAACGGCCAGGCTCTCCTTCAAAGGTCACAGCCTCATACCCAGCCTTCGTAAACGTTTCTACACAGAGACTGATCAGTGTTTGACATAAACTGCAGCACTCCTAATCCAGTCCCCAGGCAACAGATACCTACATTAAAAAACAAACCCTTAAACTACTTGATGGACAGTAACTGGCAAGGCCAGGAGAGATGCAAAGGAATGAGGACATGCAAAATAACGACCACTTTGACCTACATGCATCCTCATCATTGTAATAGCTCAGCTAATGTTCTTAAAAGGGCTTCTTCATCCCAAAGCGGAAATGCTCTGCTTGAGGACTGCAGGGAAAGTGAAGAAGGAGGCCCAGGAAGCAGTATTTTCAAGGCTGAACTTGTCAAATACGCTGCATTTAGGTGGAAGAACAATCTAGATTACTTTTGGTAGCAAGGCCAACTGAGTTCTCACCTTCTTGCCCTGCATGGTTCTTGTCATGGTTTTTAAAGAGCCGACAGAATGAAGCTCTCAAATAAATTGGAGAGAAAACAGAATTATATTTGAAGAGAGAGATACAGAAAGAAATTACAAAGCAGATTCAACATCCATAGCAACCCCCTTGAATTTTCCTCCAACTCAAAACTAAATCTCTAATCCTCAGTGCTCCAGTCCTCCCCCACCCCACACCTCTGCCATCCAGGAGGCCTAAACACAGCCTCTAGAGGCCCCAGCACAGGCCTACTCCTTACATCTTTGTCCCGATAAAAGCAGCTCCCGCCGGACACAGGGCTGGAGGGGGAGGAAAGGAGAGCGAGCTGGCCTCGCCATGCATTTATGAAGAGATAGCAGAATTATGGGATTGAATAACAATCTTCTAGTTCCTAGAGGATTTTTAACCTTATAGTCCCCAACCTGGGACAGTTCTTTTCTACGCCTAAAGCATTTCAGTAATGCCAGAACAATTGGGACTGAGTGCTGGGCTTGATCAAGCAACTGAGCAAAGTTAAAAATAACCCAGCAAAGAAATGAGCCCTGACTGCTTTCCCAATCCAGTTCAGCATGCAGCCCTTGAGCCAGCAGCTGCAGAAGACAGGGGAGAAAGGAGGGACAGTAAAGGAACTGTAAGTCAGTGAAGCCACCAATAATCAGATTTCCAAATTATGTTCTAATTTGTTCTTCACACTCTCCAACCTCAGGGAATTACACCTTTTTTTTTTTCCCCCTCATTTTACATATTAGGAAAAGAATGAGTTGGTGAAATATCTTATTGCCCTGCCTGTGAAACTGGAGAGTTTGGAGCTGATGGGGTGAATATCAAATATCTCTAAACACCCAGTAGTGCCAAAGGTCTTGGAGAAGTAGAGAGATGGGGCTGCAGGGAAAAGAGGTAACAGCTGATCCTCAGCAGCAGGCCCAGACATGGGTAACAGCTCTGATGGAGCTACACACCAGTAATAAGCCAGAGTCAGGGACAAGATGCAATCTGGGGTCTCAGCATGTCTCTGGGCATCTCTGACCCTTCTTCAAACATAGCCTTTTTGGCAAAACCCAGCCCCTGCCAGCTGCCTGCTACCTTTGTGTACTACAAACAATTGATTTCCCCATAGGGGCTTCTCTAATTTCTGACATGCAGTATGGGTGGGGATGTGAAACTGCCTCTGCAGCTTAGGCAGCTCTCCTGTAGTATGCAATGCATGGGGGTAGGGGAAAGACAGGCTCCTTCTCCACCAGGAAATTATAAATTTCATTTAATCTTGTGTAGCTCCAACTTATTACAAAAAGATAACCCCAAAACAATACAGCCTATTCCTTTTTACAATGTTTTGGGTTTTTCTCACCCACAAGAACTGCATCTCCTTGCAGTTCAGTGCTACTTCCCCTATATGTGGTGTGTTAAGTTCGTTAAGATTGTTCATTAAAAAAAAAGAAGGAATAAAAGCTTAGCCAAGTGACAGACATGCAGATCCACAAGATCCTGTCTCACAAGACAAACTGTTGCAAACTCTGTAAGATATGCTGTTGATATGAAAACGGTGTACTTAAGCAAAGATCGTTAACAAGGACGATGCCAGCGAGCAAGGATAAGGATGATAGCTTCCTCCTATCTACCCCCGCCGGAGGTCAGAAGACGACCCCCCCCCCACAGCGACCAGCGCAGATACGGAATACTCCAAGAAACCGCACTGNATACGGAATACTCCCAAAAAAACACACCGACACGGACTATAAAGATAGGCGGGTGGCAGGGGAAGGTGCGTGCCGTGTGCGGAGCTGCGACTCCCCGGCCGCCCAGCGATGCTTTTGCTCATTGTTGTTTGCTTGAATAAACTATCTACCTGATTGAGGCATAATTGGCTGAGTCCTCATAATTGTGATATAACATGTGGGATTCCTGAAGGTCCAACCAAACTCATAGGACAATCACATTTACCAAGAAAATGCAGAACTTCCGGCTAACTCCACTACCACCCTGCTATAGTACTACATTCCCTCTTCTAGATTAAAAAGAACAAGAGCACTGGAATTGTTAAACAAATGCACAGAAGACTAAGTAGAGAGAAGACTCATAAGGAGTATCACATTCCATATCCGCACAGAAAAAGTCTTGAACACCCAGGGCTCTGTAACAAAATACAGACATCCACACAGCCCATGCTCCCAGTCTGCCCTGTATGTCTGAGGTTTGGATAGGCAAAGCAGCACTCTGTGACAGGATAGCCTGTTGCAGGCAAATACCCAGCTAGCAGCCAAAGTGATCACCCACAGGACCTCGGGAATCTCCGTCGTTAGAGGTTTTAAGAAGTTAGATAAATATCTGTCAGGAGCAGTTTAGTACTAATTGATCCAGCCTGGGGGCAGGAGGATGGAGTAGATGACCTTTTGTCCTTTCTAGGTCGATCTTCTGCAATTCTGATGAGAGCCAAGAGAGAAGCCTGATTAGTCCTGTCTCTGATAATGACTTTTCATTCATCCTTGCAATCACCATTAGCTTCTCAGACTGCTCTACTTGCCATAAAACTGAGATTAAAGCACTTCCTAATTCGTATGAACATGTAAAGTGCATATAGATACAGGCAGCAATCCGTATGCGATGTACATCTCCATCTGTATTTGTATCTCTAACCATTTATCTACAAAACACACATACACTGTTTCTAGAAACAGGAGTCATTGCAGATAATCACCAAAACACAATGATGAGAACTAAAAGGCAAAATAAAACCATTAAGGCTAAAGAAACCCTAACAGTAATTCCAAAGCTGCTAGTCACAGCTGCTATTTTTAAAGCAGAGAATGTTTACATGTCAGGCTACTCAAGCTTTTCTTACAATGCAAATGAGTGATTACAACTCCTGAAGCCAAAACAAATAACCAACTGTCCTGGTATGCTGTAGCCATCATACTCCAAAACATAGTGTGTACTGGTAATACTCACTTTTTGTGCCAGTTTGTGCCCAGCTCAGAAAAAGGTAAGTTCTGAGACAAAGGAATCTTCTCAAGCTCACATCATACCAAGAGAAGCTGTAGGAGAGGGACAATCTGACACGACGAAACTTCTGTGTGAAGGTCCCAGAAGGCAGACAAAGCCAGGTGCATTGTAGTGGTTGCTTTTCAGTTAATGCCTGAGTAGAGTGGTGGTTTAAACTTCACTAAACCACGGAGCAGAAACAGCAAACAGGAAAATCATCCTTGGTTTTATCGAGCTATTGCTTCAAGGTGCTCCATGCTAGCAGCTGAACTGTAATACATGGCCATGCATCTTAGATATAACATGTAGTTTACTTAAATATATTTGACAGGTAAGGCTGTACAATGCAGGATTCCTAACCAACAACCAGCCTCTGCTTCAGTTTTTTCAAAATGTAGGCAGCCAAACCTTACTGCAGCTTGTTGAACTACTTTCTTTGTATCTCAGAATATGCTTCTGCTCTTTGAAGAGGACACAGACACTGCAGGCGTGTTCATCAGGGCCAGCTGTGGTATCTAGTGTCCTGCGTGCATCTACATACATTAGCTATGACCGTGCCATAGCTGAATATGTATGGACAAGTTTTAAACAGTACATAACTATCACACACACACATTTCTGTGGAGATTAGATGTCTGTTCTCAACAAATGACAGGAAACGACTGGGGAAAATTTATGAAAACTGAAATAATCACCATGCAAATCACCAAAGTGGGTTTGAGATGCAAAGGGATTTAATTCATCAATTTGCACAGATTAGGCAAAACTGAAATTCACTGCATTAAGAGCTCCTATTTATTTCTTAAAACCTTTCTTGGCTGGGAGCCATTAGGTACTTGTAACAGATTAGAATTATTGGTGTTTGATGGGTTCTCCTAAAAGGAATGGAAGGGAGAAGATGGCAGATTTGAGTCATTAGGATCATCTTCTGTTAACTCCTGTATTTTACAAAAATACACTTTCAAAGGCATAAATAGATGACAAATTGCCTATCACCTAGCATGATTCCTGGCCACCTCCATTCAGGGTAAGCATGCTTCCAGGCAAACTGCCTGCACTTTGCAAATGCTCCTTCTTACTGATGCTGACATACCATGGCTGAAAGATTCATTTTACAGGTCGTTTTGTTTTGGCCTGCCACGTGGACACTCAATAATTCTTTCGTAACACCAATCCAGCTACTACAGACCACTAAGCTAGCTCCCCTTTTCTTTTAAATAATGTAAGTGGGCTGACTTTATTCAAAGTAAAGGATGAGCTACCCTGACAACAAGACACTCTTTATTAGGCTGCCTGTAAATCTTCCTCATGCAGCATCTGTCAATGTATCTCCAAAGCAAGCATCAAATCTTCCCTGCTCTTCTTATCCCAGACCCACTGCTATCCTCCTTCTAGAAGCCCCTTCTTTGAATGATGTTGCCTGTCCCAAACCCAGTGTGGTTTTGGTATGTTTCTGGGGAAGAAATCAAATCGTTCCAACCAATCTGATTTACAAGCCAGAACTTAATCTCAGGTTTTTACTGGACAAGAGATTAGTACCCTAATGCATTTCATTAACTGTGTATCAGCAGACCCAATTTGTTGATTGACTGGAGTTATTTGATTTGCAACGTTTGCGGAAAGAAATGCTTATGTTGATGTTGTAGTCCAATAAAGAAGAAAACCAGCAACCTCTAAGACAGTTCTACAAAAATATGCCCAGAGTAGACAAAGCTGTAATTTGTGGTTTTAAATGTCATTACTTTTCAAAATTACGTCTATACAGACCTGCTTTATCTTATACTTTAAAAGTCATAGAATCATAGAATGGTTTGAGTTGGAAGAGACCTTTAAAGATCAACTAGTTTCAGCTCTCCTGCCATAAGCACGGACACCTTCCACTAGACCAAGTTCCCAGCAACCCTTGAACTCTTCCAGGGATGGGACATCCACAACTTCTCTGAGCATCCTGTGCCAGTGTTTCACCACCCTCCCAGTAAAGAATTTCTTCTTATCTCATGTAAATCTATGCCTTAACCTGTAACCATACTCCCTGGTAAACAGTCCCTCCTCTCCATCTTTCCTGTAGGCCTCTTTAAGTACTGGAAGGCTGCTATAAGGTCTCCCTGGAGCTGTCTCTTCTGTAGTCCTTTAACTTGCCACCAGCACTGCTTCTGCACTAAAATATGACAAAGGCAACTTGAGAAATAACCTGACCTCAAAGGGTCTGATCCCGTGAAAACTGATCTGTACTTGATTTAAGCACATACAAAACTGGGTGTGAGACTACGGTTACTGCTTACTCCAGCAAAGTTGGTCCAAGTCTAGTTTCTTACATTGGTTTTCCTTTCCATTAATCTGTCTGTCAGCCTGAAAAAAAAGTCTGAATTGTTGTTACACTCACTTATAGGACTCCTTTATTTAATTGGATTTTTTGTAAAATAATCTCAATGTTTGGTATGTCCAGATTAAGGTGAAAGTCATCACATCTCAATGGGACAAATTTTAAAATTCTATGGAATTTTAAACATGTTCCATAGCATTTTGAGATGCTAACTCCTCTAGAGTTTAATGCATCTATGATGCATTAAAAACACTCTACTTATCACAGCTCACACAGGCACTGCAAGAGACCTGGCTAAAAATCTGGGTGAGACAAAACTATTTGTCAATGCATTTGTAGTGTCAGCCATAGACACATGGCTGCTTAGTTCCAGTGTTTTGCAAATATTAATTGCATGTTAACCTTTCCTCCTCGGTTTTTATCAGGTACTAATGGTGACTAAACTATAACCAACATTTATTTGAGTTTTTAAGGAATGGGATAACACATGGTACACAAAACAGAGATTTGGCAACAATGCAGAGTAATCATCTAAGGACCAGTTCTGTGTAATTTGTTGTGCTGCTGGAGGCTCAAATCTGCAGGTCTTTTAGAGACTGACAAGATTCTTAGGCTTGTCATTCTTGTACTTTTATAAGATCAGTCAGTTTCAATGAGTATGAAGGAATTTTGCGTGAATTACAAAGGTGTTCTCTCTCTTAACCTTGAGAAGTTGCAAAGAAACCACACTGGGCTTGTACTTTGTAGGCTGAATACACAAAGCTTAAACGACAGGCGCTTCTGAGTTCTTTTTTTTTGTTTTACTAAGTTTTCCTCCCTGCTTCTTATGTGTAATACAGATTTATGTCTTGCCTACTCCGAAAGGCCATGCTAATGCCAAAAATCGTGACAGCACAAGAATCAAAAGAATGAAAGCTGTGTAGCTAAGAAGACCTTTCAATGTAGGCTCCTTAAAACCTCTAATATTTTGTTTAAAATTCCAACAGTTAACGAGCATTTCATAGAAGGGATGTTAGCAACTCTTTCAATTATCAAGGAGGATCACACTCATGCTTGAATACCTTGGAGCAAAAATGGGTACAAGCCTCCAACACAAGAGCATCCTTTGAAAAGGTCGGTTTTAGAAGGCATTCCGGAATGCAATAACAGGGCAGCTGTGCTGTGCTGCAGCCCCATTCCCACCCCAACCCCTCCCCACCTCGCCCCGCTCCCGAGGAGCTTTCACTCTTTTTAAACAGAATTCTGGGGGAGAGAA
>WBNM01020101.1:27602-132261 GCA_013399055.1 Ramphastos sulfuratus
AATTCTGGGGGAGAGAACAGGCCTTATTTTTCTCCTCAGCTTTAAAGAGACCTGCATGTAGTATGTAGCCCTTGGTACACAGGCACGTCTGTTTTACAGTATGTCCAGCATCAAAATATTGACATCTATTCTAACTGCCTGTGTTGGGAGCACAGCCTTTCTAGCCAGTCAAGGCAGAGAAAGACTTCCCTGGATGGTGACACAGCATGTGGTACAGAAGTCTATCTCTCTATTAATGACATCAAAATCTCAAAGTCAGGTTCTGTGGTGTTACTCTGGCTGTGTTAGTCCTGATGAAGAGTGAATTAATTCAAAACCAAGGACATTTTGAAAAACACTGTATAACGTTCAGTTATGAGTCACAAATTGTATGTTCTTATGCCTTATATTCATATATATACATGTACAGCTTCTGTGTGTGTGTGCCTTTGAAAGTTTTCACTATTTCATTTGCTCTTGAGCTGGGTCTTTCCAAGGCACCACAGGGGAAAGGAGCTGGCTACCTGAGGGCTTGGCTTACTCCTCTAGACCCTGTATGGCTGATCTGGAAGTGGTGCAGGGCTCATGTGCTTCTAGTAGTTGCTTTGCTTGGCAGCTTGCCCCAACTTCTACCTACCTACTGAACTCCAGAGCAGGATGCCACACAGATCCTTTTAAGTTTGGCTTTGCGTTTTTCCTTACATCACGTCATCTGTACTGCTAACACTTGGCAGCCAGTAGGGATGGCTTGTGGGTCTTCCTCTCTCCTTTCCATCTACACCTCAGCTTTGATTATTGCTTAAATTCTATTCCCCAAACTCCTCTTTACTCATGTTATTAGGGCACTGAGAACTATGGTGGTCAGGCTTTTACAAGGACTTGTAGTGGTAGATCGAGAGGCAACAACTTTAAGCTTGAGAAGGGGAGATTTAGACTGCATATTAGGAGGAAATTCTTTACAGCGAGGGTGGCGAGACACTGAAACAGGTTGCCCACGGAGGTTGTGGATGCCGTCTCCTTGGAGGTGTTCAATGCCAGGTTGGACAGGGCCTTCAGGAACCTGATCTAGAGGAATATGTCCCCTGCCCATCTAGTTGGAACTAGATGATCTTTAAGGTTCCTTCCAAACCATTCTATGATTCTATTAACAGCATTAATTCAAGGTAGAAATTTGCTGTTCACTTCAACTCCTCTGCTCTACAATTACAGCAAGAGAAGAAGAAACACATCTTTTGTTAGATGCAGCTGACAGTGAGGTTGGGAGGCACAGGTTTTTTCACTTCTGCTATTATCTGTATTTTGGAGTTTGTTTCTGTAAACTGTCACAACAGATAACATATGAAACAGAGGAAAAAGCCAAAACTATAATGTTTCAAAACTCCACAGCTTTAGGAAAAGTTATAGTCACAAAGATGACTTGTACCTAACCAGATCACACCTTAGAAAGCAGAAAGCTTAGAATCTAGCATTTCACATCAGGAATAGGACTTCCTACAGCAGGATAAAAAAAAAAAAAAAAAAAGGATGATGGGGAGATGTTAGTTTATGCTGTGATAATGTATAGATTCAGCAAATAAACTGGGTAAAGGTTGTTTTCACTCATCTTGGAATAGCTCAAAAAAAACCTAAATACAAGCAAAGGTTTTATGGATTAGAGAACCCTCTCTGCAAGCTCACTTGCTGCTTCTCACTCTGAAACATGGGATAAAATGATCTAATAAAAAAACCCAAACTAATGAAAAACAGTGTTCAAAGGAACAAAGCCAAACGATGCTCGTTAGCCAAGGGGGTCTCCGTCTCCCACTGGGGGAATTAGCTTCTGGTGCTGTTGCTGCCCTGCACTACAGAGATTGGGCGGTGTGGGGCTCTCCTCTGGGCCCACAGGGTCTGCTTGGAGGGAAACCGTAAGATGGACCTGGCAGATCTTCTCTTCAGGAAGAGGGAAACAAAGCACCACGTTTATTTGTTGTTCCTTTGCCAAACTGCGACATGCAAACAGGCACATTTTGGAAAGGAGGCCTTGCCAGAAAACTAACTGTGGCTGCTTTTCTCTGCTGCGAAAGAAAGCATGTGTATTCGTGCATATGTGTGCATGGACTTGGATAGAAGAGAAGATGAAGTAATGATTTCCTCCCCCCCACCCCAGGCCAATTAACATTCCCTTGGAGGTTTTTAATTAAAGTGAATATCCACCCAACAAAGAAGGCAAGTCTGGGAGGTTGACATCACACCTCCTCAAAACACACACATATAGACACACCTCCCAGATAAAGGCTATTTATTATCTGCTCAAGAGACTTTCTGGGATTCTTTCCCCTCTTTTGGCCTCACTGTGGCCAAAGAGTCCCTTTCTTATCTGTCTGACAGGTCCATACAATGCTTAATTGACTTGCCTGGGGTCCTGGGTTTTCTTTCTTTAGGCAAAGCAGGGCTTTAGGGTGGTGATGGAGAGAGATTCCATCCTTTTGGCTTTTAATGAAAAGAATCCCATAATAATACCATCCATTTGCAACCATGACCCCCTGGAAGATACTGTGGGGACAACTGTTTTCCTCACACAGTTAGTGGGAGCTGGGAAAAACACAGTGCTGAATTCTCAACTGCTTTGGCTTTTGTTTTCCTAATACTATAAAAAATACAGCATTCAAGAGATGGAACTTCCCATACACTGGAGATGGATTTCACAAACACCAAAACCTTCAAATAAGCCAGCCTTGCTCAGATATAAGCGTGGCTGACTGCAAATGTACTTTTGTCAAGTTTGAGAAAAGTCACCTAGTGCTGCAAACCCACAGAAATCCTCAATAATGGTCTGAAGGTGGCTGAGGTGAGTACTGAATGCCCACAAACCTGCAGGTATGAAAACAAGAGCCCTCAGTTCCAAGCGCTGTTATTACTGACTAGGAGATACGAAACTTCTGTTGGGATTAACTACATTTTCCCCCAGCAGCACTGGATGGCAGCATGGACCCTGCAAACGTGGTCTGATGAGAGGAGCCAAACCACTTTCTCAGCCTGCTGTTGCCAGCAGGAGCCATGCTGCTCTCCCATCACCATTTTGGGACATGCGACTTGCCTGCTCCTTTGGCCCTGCTTGGGCACTCAGCCCCTTCAGCCAAATCAGCACATCAAGCTTTCACATGTAGAAACATAGCAAGTTAGCAGACAATTTGCATTTTTTTCAGTTTTTTTTTTTTTTTTTTTTTTTGCAAGTTTAGTGAGGCAAATCCACTCACTGAGATGCCAATCACACCCCAGAGCAAGTGCAAAAGAAAAGGCATGCACGAAGTGGAGAACGGAAGACAGACAACCGTGCCTGCCCTTTTGGCAGCTGTTAGCTGTCATTTCAACTCGGCCTTTCTGTAAATGAAGGGTAGTGGGATGGGTCAGGGGGCAGTTTGAATACACTTCATTCAGATGAAAGAGCACTGCAGTTGTCTTCCTTAGTGAGCAAATGTATCATAAGTGTTCCCAACTAGTTTAACCACCACAGCAGTCTCATCCAAAAACTTTACCATAAATCTGGCTGTAGCTGAGAATGTACTTTTATAAACTGATCAAGGCTGGCATCAAGTGTCTGCCCAGCAGGTAGCTAGCTGCCTGGACTGGCAGATGGTGTGGGCAGCCACGCTGCCCAGCTGACACAATCCAAGTGTCTATGCAATTCCCAGCTCCCACTGCTCACCCACCCTTTGGCACAGCAGGGCAACAGTCAGGAGACACTGCTGTTGCCTAGAGCAGACCAACCTGCTGCTGAGCTTGTACTCCTGAGTGGTGCCAGAGCAGGGAAAGAAGTGAGGAACTGCTTGTGTTTGCATCTTTTGGGTTTTTTTTGGCTGTTGTTGCAGACAGACCTTGGTGACCTCCCTGCACTTGGTGAAATCTGGCTGCTAAAAACCTGCTTCCCTTTCCCAGAAAAAGAAGAGTCGGCTAGCTCTGCTGGATGGGACTGAAGGTGAGGAGCAACCCACCTTGTTTGCATGTTGCCTCAAGAAATCATTTTGCCATTTACCATGTGGTTGTGAAATTATTTTTTTCCTAAATACCCACCTGAAAAGGATGTGGAAATAGTGCAGCAAATGAACAGGGAGGGAGTGCTCTAGGGTACCTTCCTCTTCTTACCCCTCACAGCTTTAGGGCAGCACTTTGGAGAGGCTGCTGACAGCACAAGGAATGAGCCGTGTGTTGCCGCAGGGAAGGTGACAGCAGAGCACTTGCCATCTGTGAACATCTGTAAGATTCATGGGCCTTTAATACACCCTTGGGCTGGGTGAGGTCTGTACATACTGCAATGGTACAGAATAAAGTGCAGGAAATTCTCAGTAGAAAACCAGGAAAACAGGAGTTTTTGCAGTTCGGAGAACTGGCTCATCACTAGCAGTTTGTACTAGACAGTAAGAATCTCTCCCTGTGACTCATGTTCACTAAATAGACTTAAGTGTCTATTTGTTGTATTAAAATCAATTTCCGTAATTTGATAACAAAAAAAGAGAAAACAGAGAGACAGGAACTGTCTGAGTGCATGCTAGGGAAGCATCCAGATAATGTAATAAAATCAAAAGGAAATCTGCAATTAAGAACTAGAACTTTCCATAAGCTGTTTGTCTGATTTGACAACTTAGTATCTCTTCTATCTTACTTTCTGAAATTAAAAGACGCTGCTTTTGCATCCCACTGATGCTTTCAGAGCTGTTCTCACATAGTGGCATAATTCACTAGCCCAGAGCTCAGTTCCCTGCTCACAGCTGCACGCTGTACACTAACACAGAGCTGTGTGCTCTCAAGGTATTCAATATAGCAGGGGCTTTCCAAAGGTCCCCATCCTCACACCACATTTTACACATACATAAAGGCCAACACAGCACACCCAGATCCTCAGGTGAAAGTATTCAAATGCAAAGAATGATAACTATAAACAAAGTAAATGAACAAGTCCATTTCAAGAGAAAAATGCATCATATATTCTATGTTTATAGATTAATATATTATAATTAATTCCCTCTAGCACTAATGCTGGCTTGGCCTGGAACCAAAGCAGCTGTCTTGGGGGATTCTCTGCATGGTACTCCCTCTTAAATACGCTAGCAGCAGACACTTATCCACTTTTAGGCCTTTTATAATGTTTGCATGGACAAAAATAGAGAAAGAGGCAAAGACGGGAGGCGTGAGGAGAAAAGAATAAAAACAAAAAAAGAAATGCAGCCTGGAAGTCAGGAAAAGCGCGTTTCCCGCAGCACAGCTCCGGGGGTGCTTTCTAAGTCTCTCAATAGTGATTCAGAGAGCTGCTGCTTACTGGAGGAAGCCAGGCTAAAGAGATTATCTGAGTTTGCAATTGTGTGTTGGTTTGGTTATTTTACATACGGCCTCTGATGTCCATTTCTATTCCAGAGACAGAGCTAAAAAGCTTGGCTTTGTTTGCTGCAGCTCAGCAAAGGGGATGTGGGG
The DNA here is from genome assembly GCA_013399055.1 of Ramphastos sulfuratus. Classification (NCBI taxonomy): domain Eukaryota; kingdom Metazoa; phylum Chordata; class Aves; order Piciformes; family Ramphastidae; genus Ramphastos; species Ramphastos sulfuratus. Next base: position 33,027 of record WBNM01020101.1, read on the forward strand.
AGGCAGCTTTTATCAATGATGCCATGCAAAAAAGTCCATAATCTCTCCAAAGTCCGGTGTTACTTTTCTTTGTAGCTTGGCCTTTGTCTGCTGCTGTATCAAATCTACAAATTTCAAAATGGCTTCTCGTATATGCTTTAATAGGTGCTGCAATGTATTCCAGTGACCCACCGGGATCTGACACTCTGCATTAGCAAAAAACCCCATTATTTAACCTCCTCAGCTGCACCTTGACCTAAACTGGAGCCAAGGAGAGTGCAAGGACCCAGACACAGCAAAAACGAGTACTTCAAAGAAAGATAAAATGATCCTTGTAGAAAACACAGCAAAAATACAGCAAAAACACAGCAAATGAATAATGAATAATGTATTACTAATTTTGCATCAAATTACATATGCAGCACTGTATTCACAAACTTTGCAGAAAGGAAGGCATTTTTACAACCAAACTGTTAAGGAATATTAGCAGATTGGCTGGCCTGTTACAAATAACCCTAACTGAACTTTAAGAAAACAAGTTGCTCAGGTAGAAAGAGTCTCCTTAAGGGTGGAGCTGAGAACTGCTTCCCACAGACTACTCTTTACTCTGATGTTGCGATTCTGTGGGTAACTTAACCTGCCTGTTTGTGTACCCTGCGGTTAAACTAGTTTCTCTGGAGGTGAAGAGTTCACTATTTTAAAAGTTTTCCCACCTGTGACCATTTCCAAGTCTCTCTGACCTACTTCTTCTAAAAGCCTCAATTTATAAAGTACTAACTTCATTATAAAGCATCCAAAATCCTACTAAAATGGTCTACAAGCTCTAAGACCCTCTGGCTTTTGTAGTGGCCTTCTGTGCTCTTCAGATGGGTCTGTCCATCCCTGCGTGCAGAAGGCCTGGCTCATAGCTGAAAATACAACTTATTACTGAAAGTTGATGTTAATTTCCTATCATTCAGGGCTGTAAAAGTATTTTCAAGTATGTAGAGTGGAACTGGACCACATGTGTCCTGCCACATTGCTTTATATAAATAGATTAAATTAGTGCAAGTTGTCTCCATCAATGAGATGTTAGTCTGCAAGGTGTAATAGAGCACAGGAAAATTGAGAGATTAAGGTCACACTGAACAAATAGAACAAGTCTATAAACCTCTCTTTGTCTGTGGATAGCCATTTACAAAACTGCAAATTGAAGCAGCCATATAAGAACCACCTGATACTTGGAAAGTCAGGCACAGCCCCAAGTGCAACACAGAGAGTGCCCAAATGAGGCGAAGTGATGATTTCATCTTGGCTTTCGGGGAAGATCAGGTGTCCCTGCTTATACAGCATGTTCTAGCACTGCCTCAACACTGCTAACCATGCCATGTTATAGTTTCTCTTAAGGTCTGCAGCAGGACACTTCATTTCTATTTCAGCACATTCCTCAAATCTGGCTTGAATGATGCTGAAGGAGAGATGTGCCGACATCACTGGTTCTCCTTTACAGCACTGAATCCAGACAGTTCTTTGGAGTTCAGCATTTGGAAGAAAACACGGTATGGTCGAGAACTACTTGGTTAAAACAGGATCATGGGACAGCAACATGGGAGCTAAAACAGCTACAAACATTTCTTCACAGAGCATTTACCATCCACTGGACAGCAGAGCTGCAATATAGAGCTGCTGTTAACCCCCGATAACAGCAAATACCAGCAACTGTGAGGAAGGCATTTTGTGGTTAGACACCAAAGCTTTTGCATGAAGGAGGTTTGTTATGAATGTGAGTTTTAGGCAAAGCTTTCCAAATCTTGCTACACCAAGAACTCAATCCATAGGACACACAACTCCTTAAGAAACCAGGGTTCATCGGTTCTGCTGCTCATGATGTGACTTCAGTGCAAAAGCGCATCTGGGATAAGACTTTTTACTCACAAAACATCCTCTAATGCTACCACTGGCAGCTTTTGCTGAAAATGGCAGTGCTTCATTGCATCTCCTTCACCACACAGGAAAAAATATTAACTTCCACTGAAGTTACTGTTCCTGGAATCTGAATTTCCTTTGCCTAGCATGCACAGCAGATTAAGCAGAGTGACAGTATGGTGTGTCAAACTAAACTAACACAGCTCAGTTCTTTTTGTATCCTTTACTATAGCTGCAACTAAAAATATATGCCAGCCAGTGACATACCAAGCACTAATCAGAGCCTTCCCTTTTTATTTTAGGAGACTTAAGTATTTTGTTTGGGTTTTATTGGGGGTGTTGTTGTTGTGTTTTGTTTTGTTTTTTTTCAGGAAATTTCCAATCTTAAATCTTACATCTGCTAAGGTTAATAAATCTCCTCGTGTCATCCTGTTCTGCTCCTTATTTCTCCTATTCTCTCTGTGCTCACGCATGTTTGGAGAGCAGTGCTGTTATTATTTATGACACTACCAACCCTCTTGCCTGTTCAGACATTTTTATGACTCGTGGCCACATTCCAAAGCACACTGTTAAGGGGCTTAATGGCTATGGCAGAAAACTTTTCAGATTCCACATATGTGTCAGCCTAATATTGTAATCATTCTCTGCTTCAGGTACAAGGCTTTGCCCTCCAGGGTTTGCCAGGTTACAGCACACTGATATATGTTTCAACAACTCTTTGCCTCAGGAAGGCTTCATCAAAATTTATAGCAGGGCAGTGCATTCTGTAGGAGGGCATGAGCAGGCATAAATCTTGCACCTTGATCTGCATCATCTTCTCTAGTCCATGGCTGGCTTTTTTTTTTGCATGGAAATAGTTAATACACCTGACTGAGCGGTTGTTTGTGAACTTTCTTCCATTCCCAGCACTCCTATTAAACTGGATTTGCTAATCTGCTTGCAGACATTGTGACAGGGATGAGTGGGTCCCCAAGCAGCACATGAAGTCTTGTGGGTCTCCCTGTGCTGGAAGTGGTTGGGTGGGGAAAGAGGTAGCAGGAAGAAGACACATGGAAAGCCATGGCAAAGGAATGGGTTTCTGGCTTCTCCTTTAGTTAATTCTTACCATGTCTCTAATACTTAGTAAGACATGAAAGCAGAAGTAGACTAAGATTAAAAACCTGTCAGTTCAAATAGGAATACAAAACTCAGAGTGAGTGAGATGCCCTGGAGCTGCAGGCAAAGGCCCTAACTTGACCCTTTCAGTGCCATCTGGCCATTTCTAAGCACTGGCACCACTGTTTTCATAAAGCTCCTTTTACAAGGTGAATGAAACCGTGGAAAGCCTTGAGGCACGGTGACAAACCCTAGCTACTGTTCCTTTTAAGAACTGCAGGCATGGCTCAAATTATACCAGCTATCTTTTAAATGATGGGGGTTGTTCCCCAGAAGTACCCAAAATACCTCACATGTATTTCTACCCTGCCATCTGCCCAGCCTGCCACACTAAATAATTATGCTCTCTCCTCAAAGGTTGGCCTTGATTGTGTAGAGGTGAGGCATGAAAAGGAGGATTAAGTCTCCTGATTTGAAAGCTTTGTAGGAAGGACTGATCCAAGGTCATGCACATACATCTCTTTCCCATAATGCCCAACGGAAAAATCTGAACTGCCGATGAAGAGAAAAGGCCAAGAGGACTGTTGCTATCTTTTTTCAACCTTAAAAAAAAAAAAACAAATAAAAAAAAGCACAACAAAAACCTGCGCCAAATTAAAATAAAATATGCAAGCAGAATGAAAATATCTCTGGAGCATGAGGAATCATTTGCACACAGGCTTCAGTATCTAAACTCAGACTAGCCTGAAGGAGAAGCCTGAGTTCAAAACCACCCCAAACAGAGAAGACAAGTATTCTAAGACAGGCTGCATTTGGAGAGATCTCTCCAGAAACTAGCTCCCAGAGCTGCACTTAAACCCAATATGATGACAAAACTTGCACTCACAAAGAAATTTTCTGCCTTGGGATGCAAACGTACCTGTCTAGGGCCAAACCTGACACTCTTTCTACTGTAGTGCCCAGTGCAAATTTACATTTCTTAGGACAAGCTCCTTCAAAACCAAGCTAATATATCTTTCAATACAAAGCAAACAAAATTGAAAGAGCACTGTTCAAATAATACAGAACAAAGAGGTCCCAGTTGTACTTGCCTCCTATTTCTAATATTTCTCAAATTAAAAAATTAGTACAAGAACATCATAATGACCACTGCTAGCTCCCTGTGTCTTTGCATGCCAACCTCTATCCACAACTGCTGATCTTACACTTCAGTTAAAAACCCTGTGGGATCAAAAATACTGTCTTTCTGCTAGTTTTGTCCAGCACCCAGCATGGTAAGAGTCTTGTTCTGCTAGCTGGGCTCCTTGCACAGCACTGCAATGTGAATGTGAAGCAGGACTAAATGCACTTCACAAAAGCGTGCAGCTTGGCATCTTCCTGACCCAGAACCTCCCACCATGCAAAATGAATGCAGCACAAATATAACACAGTGTGTTCTCTGCATTTGTGACACTAGGAACCTGCAATGAATGCTCAAGACTGAACAATTATTTCTCAAGGGCAAGGAGGCATTGGAGACAAGGATTAGGAAAGACTGAGAAAGAAGGAGGCCTCAAAAGTAGCACTCCATGCTTAGCACCAAGGTGACTCTTACATAGCTTGAGTGCAACCACCACTTTGAATATGACAGGGAAGGACTTCCTGATCTACAGAGGGGTAACAAGGAAGCAATTCCAGTCTTGAAGAGATGGAGAAATGACTGTTCCAGCCTTCAAAAGAACAGCACAAACCAGGTCATTGATCAGTGCTGTGCTCTGCAATGCTTGCAGTTGTTACAAAACACTCTGCAGAAAAACAGAAAGTGATTTTTACAGCAGGAAAACTTAAAGAAATGCAGCGTTGCAAAAGCACTCTCCCTCCCCCTCAGAAAGAAGCCTGTTCTTAGTCTCATCTCAGACATGCCCTTTCCCTATGCTGCTGCTGAGATGAGATGCTTCTGCCACTGTCGTCTTGATGCAGAGAAACTATCTCTGCCAACAAATTGACAGAGAATTTCAGTCTTAATAATCATCCTGCCCTGCACTTCAGCCTGATCCACATCCCAGAAGGAAGATTAATCCACTAAGCCTCTCAGCTCCTCGAAATGATACTTACAGGCAAACAACTATCCCCACTCATTCTCTTTCTCAGATGATAATCAGAAAAATGTCTGTATTTGGCTCACTATGACAAGCTGATTTTAAACCTTCTAAGGAGCACAAGCTTGTTGGTTCTAGGGATCACCCTGCTTGCCCCTCTGCTTTAGCCTAGCAGCCTGGGAAAGAACAGGCAGGTCATTTATGGAAGGGTTAACACAAGCTGGTTACACAGGCAAATCCTGAGCTCCCTGGCATCTGCAGTATTGCAGGTCTCCACAGGCTCCACGCAGTTAGCCTAGAGAGATGGAAGCACTGGTAATCTTTCATCTCTTTTCTTCTCCCAGGCAGTACAATCATAGGTGCTCTTCAAGTTGACTTCAGTTGACTATTGTTATTAATGCCTTCTTTTGATTTGCAAAATGACAAGTAGATATTATGGACACCATGGCACTTTGGTGAACCAGAATCCATTTACAATTATGTTTGAGGCTAGATGGCCTGTTAGGAAGCCAGCTAAAGCTTTCCCTATAAAGAAATCAATACCTTTGAAGCTTCATCCTTCATCTAAACACCTTAGCTTAGAATAGGTGTAGAGATTTTGCACTGACAAGAAAAACAGTGAATAAAGACATGAAAACTCATGGTCACAGCATTTATGAAAGAAATTAGTAATTTTGTTGTTGTTGTTTTTGTTATTGTTTTTGCTTTGTTGTTGTTGTTGTTTTTAAGTTTTCCATTTTGAGGCAGTTCTCTACAAAGTATGCTTTATCCTGCAACTTTTGTCTTTGCTTTTCTTATACAGTCTGCAAACCATTTGAATGATGTTAATTTTTAATGTATTTACAACACAACCTACAAAGGTATTACAGGAATTTGAGTTAGTAATTTATACATTTTTTTCATATGTGGATAATATACACAATTCCTGGCTGAAGAAAATTGCCTTTCACTGTTTTATTCTCCTGGGAATCAAATGGGGCTGGAAGGAAGATAATATACATGCCATATAAACAGCTTGTGATAGTCTATGGCTGCTTCACATTAAGAAGAGGTTAATTAGAGCAGTGATCTAAAGGAGGCAGCAATGGAAACGACAAGTAGTCCTGCAGGGAGAAGAAATAACTTGCCCAGCCCTGCTACACACTCATCAGGCACCAAGGTAAGCAGAGAGGCTGCACAGCATAGAACAGACAGCCAAGGAGTTATGTCTTCTAAAATCTTAGTAAATCTTCCTCTAGCTTTGGCTTCAAATGTGCAGTATGACAAGTCAAAGTAAACACTGCATTTCTGGGAGGAAAGGTGGAGCTGAAAGGCACTACTAATTCAGGTCTTCCATGAAAAGTAATTTGGTTGCTCAGCATCACCTGCATCTAAGCCTAGATGTAGTCTATCTGATTTTTCAGTCCAGATTTTCTACATTCTTGCCCACTAAGGCAGGTAGGTCATCACTATACTGGCTACTGTTTCAAGGAGATTGGGCAAACATGACATCTAAATGGAAACACAGCTTTGGAATAGGCTATGTCCTCCACTTGACATGTTAAGAGAAGCCCTAGGAACAAACTGCGGGCAACTTCTACACAGCAAAGTGAAAATGAAAGTGGATGTACATGGGAATACAAGAGCAGCATTTATTGTTAATGTTTAATTATTTGTCAGCTAAGGAAGTTGGGAAAACCACACAATACATAACAGGTCTTCATCTAAACATATGCAAAAAGAAACATTTTTCTTTTGGCAGCTCCACATCTTGTTCTCGCTTTAAAATGTTCAGGGATCGTATATTGTCTGCAGGCCTGGAGCACACAAGCCAGGCAGGTCATTCAAGAAAACTGTGAACTCACAATTTGCTCGAATTAGTTCATTTCTTTGTACATCACTTTCAGGAGCCTTGATTACTTTAACGTCTTCCTAATCCTGCTCTCAGGAAGCTTTCAAAAACTCACACCTACGTTTTGTAGTCTGAATAATGACCCATTCTGCAGTGAGCTGGTTAGTTTCTAACACATTCTCCCACTCAAGTTGGGCTCTTTTAAGGATAAGGGATCAAATCAAAGGGCTGTGCTGTAACCAGTCCTGCTATCCCTCAAAAAACAAAAATCAACTCAGCCAGGTCAATAAAACTAATGGTAAAAAAACATAAGATTGGAAAAACTGAGTTAAAGAGAGGATTTTGTAACAAACCTTCAGCCCTCCAGTGTTGAAATTCAACTACATAAGAGGGCTCCATTTTTCTCCTTGCTTTTTTGAAGGCTTTCTTGATAAAGTTCTGTGACAGGACTAATTCTGTGTGTCCAAAGTGCGCTAACTGAAATGCAACCCATCATTTCCTTCTAGGTGATTTGTTCTTAATATCTGTTCTGCATTGGGGGTTTGATACCTAGATGCACCCACACTGTGCCATTAGAAATGAGGGAAAAAAACTATTAGCTGTAGCAGAGATGATGAAAAGCAGAGAAATGAAAGGGGAAAGGAGACAGAAGGCTTCCTGTCTTTAGTGAAGGTTGTTCCATACTCCCCATGACTCTTCAAAGCTGAGCCAGCAGAGACAAGTTGGCACTTGGTGCCCTGAAGGAACAGGCTGGCAGTTTGGCATGAGTTTCAGAAAGATGGACTGGGTTTGGATCCCATCCTTGCTCTCCAGCTGACACCTGACTTTGGACAGAGCTCAACAGGAAGCAAGTCATCTGGAATAAAGCCTGCGATTCCTTATCAAGGGAACAATGAGAAGCTAATACAGCAGCCTAAATGAGACATGACTCAATTAATGAGAGCTGATGGGGCTAATGACTAAACAGATGGTATTCCTAAAAAAAGATGAGGGAGGGGAAATGTAGCTGTGATAATCGACCTGCTGCAATGTACATGGCAACCCTAATGCTATCTCTTGCAGAGCAGTGAAACCACTGAGAAAAAGGAGTGCTGCTTGCCTCAGATGCAGTACAGAGCGTATTGCAAAGGGAAGCCACTGCACACCTGGAGTGAGGCACTGCATCCCTCCTCCAGGCAGGCAGAGACGATTTGAGTAGAAAAGCCTACTACAGTCACCACAGGTTGGTAGGAATTTGGTTACAATCACAATTTCTTTCTCTACATACATCCATTCTTTATTTTTGACAGACTACAGTAGGAGCACTTTGCTGAGTGCTTAGAGCTAAGACATGGCTTGAAAGGAATCACAGAAGGAAGGAGATTCTAATTGCAGAGTAGCATTGGGTGCTGCTGTTAGCATCTCTGTGCAACGGTAACTCAAGGACAGACACATTCCCCTCTCGAGACAGTCTCATACATTCCTAGAGCACCCTCATGAAGGTTTGGCTGGACTTGATCCCACTTACTGTTGTAACTCTTTTGAGATTACAGGTCAAACTTTATGGGCCATTGTATTATCAAGGCCAGTCACCATTAGTGTAAAGAGCAGCCTCTCTCCTTTTTCACGATACATCAACTACAATTATATTTGTGACATTTTATCATGTGCTTAAGAAACTGTAATGAGCACAACCCTACAAATCTGACCAAAATACCATGCTTTCAGCTCCAACTATCGGCCTCCTGTTAAGGGCTGCCCATATGCTCATTCATCAGCTATTCTTCGATTAAGCTGCTGTGATCAATAGGTACAGTGTTGCTAAAGCTTCCTGTGGACTAAATGTGCCACTGTAGCATGTCTGTTCTGATAACAGGTTTTGCAACAATGGGGCCCTCTCTGGTGTCTGCCAGTAGGGGGGAGGAGGGAAGGTTCGTCTTGCTCAGCGATGCGTTATGACTGACAGGGGTGTCTGCTCTGGGGTGAACTTTTGATTTCTCCTCCCCTCCATACATAGAGATAGCACACAGCTGTCACCCCCCCATGACAATCAGCCTAATGCAGTAGGCATTAGAGGCATCATATCTCTTCAGATTTTTGACATTTAGAAACAGGCTAGAGAAAAAGAAAGAAAAACAAATTAAGGAAATGAAATTTTCTATTCCTGAAGCTATAAAAATACTTTCCTAAAAAGGGCAGTCATGCCCAACTCATCCCTTTTTCTACTTACAAGTATCTCTGAATCTGACATCCTTGTGCATTACTTCTCACATGCCTCTTGGACTTGCCCCTGGAGGTCACCTTGCTGTGACACCAGCCAATCAACAAGAGCACATCCTTGGAAGAATCCCCACAACCAGTAACCCTTATATCAGGTGTTTTTTCAGGAAAATCAGTAACAGTTAACCATTAAGTTTTAGACATTTCTAAATTTCTAATTTAGACACGTCATTTAGACATGTAACAGGGGGACTAGGATGTTTGTGAGGTTTATAGCTAAGCTATGTAACACTTTTTTTCCAAGAAATATTTGATAAGCTGTGAACCATCCCAATTTCTAAATGCAATTATCTTTATAAGCCTTGTGACTAAAGGCAGTCTGTGACAGGAAACTTCAACACAAACGGCTTCACCAATTGCCACTAACATACTGGACACAGTAATGAGTAATCCTATGGTTAAGATGAGAGAGTTACTCCTCGGGGATGATTCTGGGATGACCTGCCAGGTGCATGACATGCCAAGGAGACGGGGGTGAGATTCTGCCCTCTTAGATTTCCTCAGCTCTCAGTGGATTCTGTCCATCTTTGTCATGTCCAGTTTGGACTTTCAGCCTCTTCTTGCAGGTGGAGAAAAGAAAGAAATGGAAGTATGGCTATGGCTAGTTTGAATTTTTTCTTACCAAAGAACATTTAAATATGTTCACTAAACTCAAAAAGAGTCCAGGACTAATGAAGATAAAATTTAGGAATGATCAAACCAAATGGAATAAAATAAAAGCTTCTGCTTCTGTTTGAGTGCCCAAAGCCAACCAAGGGTGATTTGGTTGAACCTTTTTGCTGACTCTGGCAGCAAGGAGCCCCCCAGTGAAATAACACCTCCATAGAAATTAAAAATTATTGATTGTGGGGGAAGAAGGAAGAAAACAAAGCTGTAATGTGATAGACTAAAATTACAAAAAATAATGCAGGATTTATAATTGTTTCAGATTTAGCTACACTAAACGATTAGATCAAAACAGGGAGGGAGGGAGAGAGGGAGGNATTTTCTTTGTTTCTTTGTCCTTATTCCTTCCACAAAGCACATGGTGGCATGGAATATCCTGAGACAGGTTCAGATTAGCTTCAAAGCAAGAAAGCACTCCTGTAAGGCAGGTGAGCCCTTCTCCTAAATTCAACTGCAGAATCCTTCTCAAATAAACTGTGCTGTTCCTCGTACTGCAAGGGAAAGAATGATTTATGAATACAGAAAATCTTAGGCAAAAAGCACAGAGAGGGGATTCTTAGGCAGAAGCACAAGAGAATTAAAGTGAACATACTGGCATAGCATCAGCAAATCTTTCAGAGGAAGGCTGACAGTCCTGCACAATAAATTTGCTCCCTGTTTGCTACAAGCCTGTCTGTGAGGACACTCTCCACTAAAAGCATTGCTATACCAAAGTTCTATTTATAGCAATCCTCATGACAATTTCCTACCCCTTTTCAACAATCACAACAATTATCTCTCTTGGATGGTATTGAAACAAAGAACGAAGCTTGTGTTTCTCAGGAAATGGTATGAATTACACAGAAGGGCCAAGGAAAAAGTATCAGTATAGAGATTTTGGGTTTTACTAGTGTGGAGTCAGTTCATACATGGATGATTTTTCTTGATTTTGCCCCCTCTCCTTTTTGATGATTCCCTCCTGGAGCAGAATCAGCCACAAGGCTACTTATCACACTCTAGGGAGAATATGTGCAACTGCAGGTCACCTTGTGTGTGCGCTTTCAACTGAGTTTTAAGGCAAGAGAGTTTTGAGGGGCTCATTCAAAGCTCCTGATTGACAGATGCAAAATAGGTACTCCTGTATCACAAAGGAAGAGGTATAGCAAAGACAACAGCAGCGCGGTATTGTCTCCCCAACTCTACCTGAGCTGATGAAAGCCTGGCCATTTTCCCAGATCCATTAGTTAGTCCAACAAAACACACTAACGACCCCGCAAACCTTTTTTCTCTTTCGATCATTGTGGGCATAACATTATCACTGTTACAATTGATACTGCAACATTTGAGATCAAATCGCATCAAGGGAAGGTGGTTTGTGTTCTTTATTTCTTCACTCCTTGATCTCTGAAAAAGAGTGGCAGTTGCGTGAGTAGCAGGTGGCAGGGGAGTTGCATGCAATTCCCACAGTTGTTACAAAATGGAGAACTTCCTGATCATTGTCTTTTTAACAAGCACCAAATCATCCAGGAGTGAAGCTGTGCATGTGGGGTGAGTTTCTCGGGGTTTCCTCTCTTTATTCTCCTGTTCTCATAATCAAGGATGCTTCCTTCAGTCATACTCTCCAGGCCACGACTGCCCAACTTTGAGGATTACAAAGAGAACACCAAGACTGAGATACTATTCTTGTGGTTCTGACTCTTAGGCAATTGCTGGGAGAGAAAATAGTGGACCAGAATACTCATTATTTTTGCTCCCAGGAATTTATACTTCTGAACAAAGATTCTGCTGACACACACAGGTTGCTAAGCTTTCAGTTTGCTGGGTGCAGTTAGTACACCAACAAAAGCAGCTACGTCTAAACACCTTTTTTTTCAAAGACTAGCTGTTTCCTCATAGCATTCTACCTGGGACAAGTACTGTCCCTCTTACCCTTACTTCCAAGCACGTTTCGGGACCTTGAAAGTCATCAGAAACAGCATCACAAGCTCAGGGCAACATAAAACCAGTCCATGCAGTATAGGGCAACCCAAGAGCCAGAAGCCTCTGCAAGGGATGTTAGTGAAAGATTTTAAAGGTAGCTAAAGCATCAGTACTTTGAAACGAACCAAGGAATGGCAGCACTATCTAGAGATCCCTGATGATTCAATTTTCACTTTACAATTTCGATCAAATTACAATTTTCATAATTCTCCACATTAAAATGCAAAAAACACCCTTTCAAAATATTTAGAACAAATTATATTTCAACTTTCTTTACAGTTTAATACAGACAGGTTGTCTGTTTTTAGCTTAAAGCTACATTTCCAGTCTGATACTTTCATTAAGTAACTCGAAACAGAACCATTTCAGTTTCCCTGTAAACAGCAGAAATGGTGGTGACACCTGCCTCACTGACTCCAGCTGTGGCATCACTTAATTCTTAGAATGGGATAACAAGGACCTAACCAGGTGAGTCATGTGATATTAAAAGGAAACTGGTCAAATGCCAAGTAGACCAGCTCTCAATATCTTTTTCCATCTCTCTTTCTGTTGTTTTAACCTGGACTTGAAAAATTTCCAAACACTTTCATGGTCTTATGAGTTTTCAGTTACTAAATCATAGATAAAGTCCACAGAAACAGGCATGTGATATTCACAATAAAACCTCAGCACCTTCTGGAGTGTGAGCAATTTGCCTTGGGGAGCACTGCTGTTACTATAATGTAGATTTATTCTCCATTTACAAATAAGAGCGAACAAATGCTAGTGCAAAATTTCTTCTTGTCATCACAGTTAACAGAAAACAAACTATTACAATGGAATGAGATGTCTCTGGATACTGATTATGCACGAAATTATATCCATCTGAGTTTTGTTTTGGAGTGTGAATGAGAAATTACTTAACAATACTGATGTTTTTCAGTAACCCCCTGGCAAGCACTTCGGAATTTCTTATCTTACAGTAAATGAGACTACTCAAAATTACCTGCTTGCCCTTTTTTTTTTTTTTTTGGTACCAAATGACAGTATTTGGTACTACTGCTTACAGATGATAGAATCTGAAAAGTAATTTCTTCCACTTTCCTGACTCTTTATGGGAAAAGTGGTCTTTTGTGCTTGTACTCAGTAAAACATGCGGCCTGGGTCCAACTGTAACTGACACATGAGCCTCCAGCTGTGAATTCCCATATTACGAATTTTCAGTTACAGCTTCAAATGCTGAGTTTAACAATCACAGATTTAAAAGAGGATCTCAGAAAATGAGGAAACATTCCCAGAACAACAGTGTAGGGGAATAATGAGCATGAAAATGCTCCTTTGCTGAGTTTCTTCTGATGCTCAGCAATTGCCTATTGGCAATCAGAAAGAAAGGTGCTATAAATGATGCTACAACTTCCTTTAAGTTTTGTATCTATATCTATATCATCAGGAAGTGTCACGTTAGTCTTCACTCTCTTATTTCAAAATACTGTTCCTTCCCTTTAGGAACTTATTTCTGAAAAGGTTTTTGTATTCTTTTCGGCAGAAAAAGACACCAAACACAAGACATATTTCTACTGGCAGCAATCACTGTAACAACTCTATAGCCAAAGCTGGGGGGATGCAGGTGTCAGGAGAGCTGCCAAAGCTGGCAGCCCCAAGTACCTGTGGCAGGTTCCTGGCCCCCAGCAGGTACTGCTCATCCAGCCACAGTTCTCTGTCTGCTGGTATGAAAAGTGAAATCAAGTCAAATAACCATAACTTGGGCAGGCAGGAATGAAACCTTCTGAAAGTTTAATAATAAAACCTGGGGTGTATTCTAGTCTCTACACTGTTTCAAAGCCTGAAGAGAAAATAATCGGAATCCCAGACAGTAAAACCTGTTAAGGTAATGAGGGATTAAGATCACTAATACGGGGAGGCTGCCCACAGCTACTTGGCACAGACCTCGCTCTGCTGTGTTAAATGCCCCATCTCAACGGGGCAGCAGATGTGACAACGAGCAGTTTAACGATCAGGCCAGCTACTCTTGCCTCCCTCACAAAAATAGCACTATTTTAACATGGAAGGTTCACTTGTATTTAATGTCTAACCAATTTTATTTCCTGAAGAGTCCTTTGAGAGAGGTGGTTAATAAGAAAAGCACTATAGAAATAAAGAATACAGTTGATTGCATATGCAAATCTGTGTGTGAATTTTCATTGGGGAGGGGGATTTGCAGCTGAATGGGTTAATGATAAAACTGATTGATGTTTTTTGTTCGTTTTTTTTTTTCTCCTCTTCCAAGTTCCACAGCTGAACACGATGCTATGTGAGGGGGAAGGATGGTTAGGGACAGAGAGATTAAAAAGTACAAAGCCATTTGGACTGCTTAAAATATTTCTGGCAAGTCTGATAGCACCGGTGGCAGAGGAACTCAGCACTGCCTTGCAGGAGGACTTGCCTTGAGACACGACTCTGAGACAACCTTTTTACTCAAAGCCTTCACTTTTCATTATTTGGAAATCAGACAAAGAACAAGGGAGGGGCAAGGGAGGAGAGGGAGCCGAGTGGTTATTCTTCTCTGGGGTGCAGGGGCACTAATGGGAGGGATGTCTCTGCTGTGAAAGGCTGGGAAGGAATAAAGACAGAGAAATAAACAGAGAAATAAAAAGGCCAGAGCCTGGGCCCTCTAGAAACAGTAAACCTTCCCTCCTTTTCTATTCCATGATATCTTTGCAAGTTGCTGTTAAGGCATACTGAAAGGGGGTTTTGTCAGAAACCCTCTCTGCAGATGTCTTCTGATCCCTTTGGAGGCATTTCAGCCCCTAATACAGCTGTCACTTTCTCCCTGCTGCTCTAACAAAAAAATGGGGGAAAATATAATACTAATAAATTTCTGCCTAACCGACCGAGCTGCCACTGACAGCCACCCACTGGGGACTTTGGCCTGCACGGGACACCCTGCTGACAGAGAAAGAGGCCCAAGGCTTTAAACTGCTTTCACGCCACATTAACACCCTGCCTGGAAGGAGCAGGATGGAAGAATCCAGGGCTGTCTGATCCCCCTGAGCTACCGGGAGCTGCTGTTCTCTTCCACCCTCTGTCCCTCCTGCCTGTCTCTGTACAAGGGACAGTACTTTTCTCTCCATGCAAATGCACGGGGGAGGGAGGTGGGGAAGCACCTTCCCCTTGCCCCCTTCCCTCCCTCTCCTCCCCTTTGTGAGTTCAAGCAGTGAAAGCCAAGGCCCATCTGTGGCTTCTGTGCAGACTTTGTCCCAGTTACTTAGGCTCATCCCTAAGCCTACTTTAGGCTCCCTGCAGTTTAATGCATCTTTAAGAATTGTCATTCCATTGCCCCTCCTTGTTCTCTCCCCAGCTCCAGTCCAGCCTGCTCCCAGCCGCTCTCTCCCCCAATTACAAATTCTTCACATCTGAATGAGCGTATTTTCACCATCACTTAGCTCAGAAATGGGCCCTTCCCCCTCCTCTCCTTCACATCCATCCTCCTTCTGAATACAAACTGGGCTGGAGAAACTCTTTTCACATATTATTTATTTCAAAGCTCCCTCCCTTGCATTTCATACTGAGCCAACAGTGTGCCAGGCTGCCCTGGGCCAGTGACACAACACTGCCATGCTAGAATTTTCAATGCATTTGATCACCTTCAAAATTCCATTCTTCTGCCTTTATTCCCTCACTTCATGCTGTATAGAAGGATGAGATCAGGTAAGAAAGATGAAAAAGTATGTTTTCTTGGGAATTATTCCCTTTTAAAACTTTATCCCCTCAGTGCTAGTTGAAGAATACTGAAGGTCTGGTAACTTTTGAAAGCACTGAAGATACGAAATTACTGAGAGCTGCTGTCTGGGCTCAGCACCTCTGAAAGACAGACATAAGCTCAGCATTAAAAAATACTGAGTTACCTTTATCTACACCTATTAATATTTATTTGTAGTAGGACAGCACCAAGACAGACCCAAAACCTGTCACAAACAAAATACATAATGCCTGTCCCACTGGTCTCTGATGGGGGCAGGGACAAACCTCTCTTCATGGCTGAGATCAAGTTTTTTCCTTTGTTATGCCCTTCTCTGTAGTAGGGGCACAGTCCCATTTCACATTGACCTGAAGTTTTACCGGACAAAACTCTGTTTGCTCAAGGACCTAAAAGAACAGTGATGCCCATAGTTTTGGGTTTTGTTTCTCAGGGAACTGGAAAACATTTGTCAGCCCATATATATGTGTACATCTGAAGCAGGTGTTTTTATAGACTTCTCTCTACTAAGTATTTAGTGTGTGACTGCCTGCGCCTACAGCTGAAGAGATAATTTTCAGTCTTAATTCCTAAACAGATAAAGTAGGAAGAGGATGGGAAAGAAAACAGCAGCTTAAGGATGTAAAGACATGGCAGATCAGGGGTAGGGCAGAGAATGAAAGTCACAGGTTTTGAAGATTTCTCCTCCCATCAGGATCACTTCAGTTTCAATGGAGGGAGGCTGGGAGGGCTTGAGCACAAAGGTAGCAAGCTCCATTATATGCGAAAAAGACTTATTTCATGAAGCATTAGAAATCTTTGAAGGAAAAGGCCTTTTTCTGAGGCATGAAGTCCTTTGAGTTGTTACACGGATAGCAGATCCACTTAATTCTGAAAGCTGGAGAGCCATCCTCAGCCAACATCTGACCACCACCTCTGATCTTCCCTCCTTCACATGGAGTCAGACTTTTGATTTCATGCCCTGGCAAGTGACAGTGGCCTTGAGCTGAATCTGGTATGGAATTAAAGGCAGTAGTAGCTCTTCTAATTAAACACTGATGGGTCTGTTCCAAAGTTGGGGAGCACAGAGGAGCAGAAACAGTGCTCAAAACCTAACCTTAGGATTTACTTCAGCTAACAAGACACTCCATGTAGGAAACTGAGCCATTTGTCTTGCCTCCCTCCTGCTGCCTGACACCGACATAAAGGACCAGTGACTGACAAGTCCTAGGTAAATCCCAGATTGGATTTCTCTACTTCTTCAGCACTATGGTTTTGACAAACTTCTCATGACACTGCAAGACACATTTGCAGAAACCCCAGCACAGCATATTTGTCTACACAAACGAAAAATGTAATACCCAAATCAGAGAGAATGCCTCTGTATCGGTATGGAACAGCATAGCTTTCTCTGGACAGACTGACAATGCTGTTTGATGCACAGAAGAAATCCTGCTAGAAATGCACTGAATTGGCTCATAGACCTGATGCTTAAGTCGTAAGATATCTTTGTATTCAGCAGAGAATGAACAATAACATAGCCTTCTGAAAGTAATGCCATTTGTAACATTTCTTGCACACAGAACAAGACTAACAAAAAGTGGAGACATTCATAACTACTTTGAAAGAATTGGGTGCATTTATTTAGTGCTTTTGATGAGGCAGAAGTGGGAACCTGTGTGCTAACCTGTATGTTCATTGTCAGAGCACGCAGTAATGGCAGTCCTCTGTCCCCTGCTTCTGGGTGGACTGAAAAGCAAGAAACTCCCACTAACAAATTACAAGCAGTGCTGTGGCTGTTCTTTGCATCTTGTACTGCAAGTATAATATGACACACACTTCTGCTACAAGAGGGGAAGCCATCTGAGGCTGCAGTTTCTAAAATGGGGCAGTGTCACAGATTCTCTGAACAGAGCTGAGGGGTTTTCAAATACTCCACACAAACGTTTTCTCTGATGAGCCCAGTCATAAAGTACCAAATCCTCACTGCAGTGCAAATGAGCTTGTTACACTGAAATGTATGTGCTGATTCCTATCAGCCATGATTTGCCTCACTCTGCAAACAACGTAATGAGGATTATCCACCCAGTGATCAGCCAATATAAACATAAGACCAGTGACCTTGAATGAGGCTAAGAGCTACACAAGGTAAGACTCTCCAGAGCCTAAGTCACTTGTGTAAATTCCATCTACCAAGCTATATAGCCTTGCATTGGCCTTCACAACATGTACTGTGGAGTGAAGCAGGTGGGAAGTGTATTAAGAGGCAGAGTTTAATAGGTTTAGCAAGGATTAATAGACAGGCTGACATTGAGAGGCTGGGGTTCATGAACAGCAGTGTGCCACGCTATACTGAATACCAGAAGGACTTAAACAAAAGTGGATGAATAAACAAGCTCAGCTAAAATAAGGCCATGTACATACCATAAGCTTTGGCTGGCACGGCCTCTCTGTGAAGGGTGAGAAGAGGTGGGTCTTTGCGGGACAGTGCTGTGCCAGCAGAAGCCCCTCTGTGCAGACATGTTTATACTGGCAGCACATGCTTTTGGTTGGAAAGCTCGTTTCATGTGTGCGCGCTCCAGGGAGAAGTGTTACTAAAACAGTACAAAGAACAGCTTTGCCACTACAGCTGATTCCATAGCAAGAGCACTTTGTCAGTATGGTAGGGTTTTCCCTGAAAACTCGCTTCTCGTGTAGCTTTCATAGCAATTCTTATGTGAACCTAAGTATTGACTCCCAGGACTCAGAACTTGAATTTGGAAAGTTAGAAAAGGATCCTTTAAAATAAACCACCTGAATCAATTTTGCCTTTAAGTAGAGCTCTATATCTCAGGCACACTACAGTGCTGGCGGATTTTCAGCCTCCATGTGATGTAATTAGTACTCAATGTTCAGAAACACGTAGGGACAAACTAAAAGCATACTATCAGTATCTGTATCATGGAAGTATCAAAGTCAAATGGACGAGGTGTAGGATTTAGTTATGGCAAAGGAAGGACTGCTGTCAAGACATCAAGCCTACTTCCAGATGAGAATGTCCGGGCAAGCACTGAATCAGATTGCTGTGCTGCCTTGTGTCCAATGCTAATTATAATCATACTTCTAGCAGCAAACACTTTTAGGGGTTTTCAGCCACAGGATGGATTAAAGTTGACTTTGAAATGCAGTATTTTGCTGTACAAACCCAAATTTCTTCATAAATAAAATTACAGGGACTCTAAACAATGTATTTCAGCTGCTAATCCTTTGAAAAGAAAAGCATCCTTCAGTACAGCCTCATGATGGAACCACTTCTAGAAAGGGCTCTCTGTGGGCTGCTCTAAACACTGTCTCCATCTCATTACCTCTCTTGGATTGAAGTGAAAAATGCAATTGGTCATCAATTAGGAAGAGTTCCCACTGAAAATGCAGAAACTTAAATTCATTGTTAGCTCATTAAATGTGCTAGCATTTGTAAAGGCTCAAATGGGCTTTTCAGGCTTCAGCCCAGCAAGAGATCTGTTCCTGTTGCTTGTTAGATAATTGTCAATTAATGAATTTAAATGCCGTGTGGCAGTCTAAATGAGAAACTAACAGCTCTTCACAATCCAGTAAAATCAGGTGAAATTAAGACAAATAGAACAGTTTTACACAGCATCCCACATGAATGACACTTGAGAAAGCTCATGTTTACTAAAAATGTATGGTTTTGGTCTTTGCATGGGCTTACTACATGGCTACAGCCACCATGAAAGTATTGCATGCCATCTCATAAGACATGCTGAAGCGGCAATGCATCAAAAGCAAGACTTTATAAACCTCCTGTAGCTCTTTAATTTTGTTCTAGCAGATTGTTTCAAGGACTTAAGAGCTACAGCCACATCATCTGCAATCCGAACCACATGCACATCTCCCTGTATTTTAGTTCTCACTTTCACAAAACCTTAGCAACAAGAGGCACTCCTTCAAAAGCAGTCCACACAGGTCTGAAGAGCCCATACTGTGTATCTGCCACACATTATTGATTGCTTCCTCTGCCTGCATACACCTAAGGATCCAATGACAGGGTAGGAGTAGGACGCACAGAGCAGGGGCCAGCAGCCTACAGTGTTTATTTACAAACGAGCATTCTTCTAACAAGCAGAAAGGTAATTATTTTGTCGAGGGTCCTGGTACAATGCATATAACTTCCTTAAGTACATCAAGGACTAGAGTTTTTTAGGAGAAGGTGCTGTAGTTTAAGTACGCATAATTACCACCCATTCCACCTCCCTGCTCACCATGACTGACAGCTGCCTGAAGAATGCTGGAAGATGGTGAAGAGGAGGCTGACTTGTCTTCTCCTCCCTAACAGAGATCACTCCCTTACAAACAGAGGCATATTCTGTACTTTCCAGACACTCTTCATGGTGAATTTACTACCTGACAATCAAAAAGGAAAGGACTAAACAGTGGGCAAAGACAGAGAGATGAGGTTGAAGGGGAAGGAGGGGAAATGTAGACAGAGAGACGGGGTTGAAGAGGAAGGAGGGGAAATGTACTTGAAGTACAGAGCTACTTAAAGTTAGCTCTGTTAGATTTTTGATTTTTAACCATTCTTAGGTAGTTTCACAGAGCATCAGAGCAGTGTATTTGGGTAGAGAGAAACAGAAAAGCAAAAGGGCAGTTGCAGCAGTCTATGACAACTTTAAATAAAGCTATACAAGAAAAAGGTTAGATGGTTTCCTAGTGAAAAAACCGAAAAAACCTCCTGGAAAAAACAGAGTAGTTCCTATCTCTGAATCAGAACTTATCTAAAGGTAAAGTGAATTATCAAAACAGACTGCAAAGCTAGCAGAAACTCAGTATTTTCCTTTGCATATGGTATCACCTGTGCTGCTGCAGCAGCATATCCATATTTCACCCAATTTGGAGAGAAAACATAGTGTAAAGAGAAAAGCTGTTACAGAAACCTAAAGTGTCACCGGCCAAAAAGAACTAGAGACTATGCTGAACTTCTGCATAAGCAGATGCAGGTGAAAAATCTGCAATCCTGTCCTTATTTAACATTTTTAACCATTAGAAGAATAAAGGACATGACTGCCTCCATCATTTCATGTAGTCAAGTTTCAAGACCACTAGTTAGTGTTCCTCTTTGGAACAGCCACAAGATACCACAGTATCGTGAAGAGATGGGTTGGCAAAGAGGACAGGCACTGTTCCAAACTCTCACACAGTTTTTCCTGGTATCATCACTCCAGGCAGATGCCTCTACATAACATGAACAGGTCTGCAGTTGCCAGTTTTCAGCTAGTACTGTCCTCCAGGACCCAGGCTTGTCTGTCACCTTAAGCAAATAAATGCTTGTTCCAGCAGCCTCCTCTGCTTCAAAAGCTGTAAAAAAGCGAGCTGTCTGCCTGCGGAACTTGAAATTAAGGTGCATGATTCAGGTCTTAACAGCCAGTCAGCAGCTCTAACAGTAAACTGTAATAGTTTAGTACCTTTCTGGAAGCTGAGGTCAGAAGATCTGATATTCCCAAACACTGACCTGCTATGTGCAATGCACACTCCCTTGGACTCTCCAGATCTTTCTTTCTTCACCTGTCTTTGGTCTGTTTTTACTGTTGCTTTACACTGGAGGCAGAGAATCTCCCAGTGAACTCAAGAGCAATGGTAGGAATACCATACAGAAACTGTAGGATTACGGAGCAAGTTCAATCATCCTTCCTAGGTAGTAACATTAAGTACCAGTTGACAAATGGTAAATTACTAAACACATTCTGAAATAACAGGACAAAGGACTTTGAGATACCTTCTTTCACACAACTTGCAGCTCAGCAGTATTTATAGTGTTGAATTACTTATTTCCATTCATGTGATTTCTAGCATCAAACATGCAACAGCTCTTCAGCGTGGAATTCTCACTTTTTGCCTACACTATTTGAGATTGCCAAGCAGTCTCAGCCCTATATTGGACCAGTCAGTAAACTAAACTAAAGGCAGTTTAGTTTCCAAGATCAGCAGGTGCACTGAGTCCACCACAAGAATTTTTTGGGCCCCCCTCAATCACCTAAAGCTACATCTCTAGAATGAGGCTCTTCGCACTGTATATTTTTTTTCCTTACAGACGTTATTACAAATATTATTAACACTGAAACTTTACTCAGTTGTGCAGTTTATGAGCAGATCAATACACCATTGTCCCTCTCTCCAGACTACAACACTGCTTATCCATTGCCTCTAAGCACTGCTTAGCTTTACGTCACGGAGGCAGGGAAAACAGGGAAAAAAGCTCAAGAATCTGCTTGATTAAAAATCACTTGTTAATTGATACTATACCTCTGACACCCATGCAAATGAAGAGATACAATGAGTTCCTAATTGTCATCTTCTATTTTCCACTGTTAAGCACCTCTGAGCTTAATTTCTCATGTAGACGGGAGTGGGCCCACCAGGGACAATGGTAACTACTAGTGCTGCAATGGTGGTAGAAAATAATCCACCAAGGCAGACATCAGAGCTGCACAAAGCCTGCTAAGGTGACACTACACACCGACTGCTACCAATGAATGCTGGATTAGTCCTGCCATCTGTTCTTCTGAGAAGGTGAATGTGCTCATCGAGGAAAGTTCTTGATTTTAATGCTGGCTGAGTTGCTGACTGCTGTGACCTGAGACGAGCTGTGTGATTGATGCAGTTGACAAGGCTGTAAAGCTGGCAAAAAGCCCATCTCAGAAACGGTTGCTGAGATAAGGCTATCAAGCGAATATGATTTAAAAAAAAAAAATTTAAAAAAAAATCAAGGAAGCAGAAGCGAGTCCATGCTCTTTTCCCTCCATCCAAATATACATTCATAAAAACAAGGTTGCCAACTCACTCAGGATGAGCACAGAAGAAGTGCTGTGGTATTTTCAAACCCCAGTTTGTTAATCTTTTTGGCCACAGCAGTGAATATTAAATCCATGGGAAAAAGCCCCAAAGATCCTTCCTGCACACCGAAATACATCTCAAAGCCATGGGAACTGTTCAGAGTAACTGAAAGTACTGCGAACTGAAAGGCTTGCAATCCCATACAGCTACACCAGTGGCCGTCCACATTGGTGTGGGACTGCAGGTCAGACCCCACTACACTGAAATCACACATGGCATCAAAAGGGTGACAAGTGGCCAGGGCAGTCAAACAAACTCGACTGATCAAAGCCTAAGTTACAGTCTGTGACAAAACAATGTTATTTTGATGTATGAATAAATAGTGGTTTCTAATCTTCTCACTTGCAGAGTGGCACCAGTCACTGCAGTATAGATATTTTGATGGAGAACACCTAGGGACTCCGCTGGGCCTGGTGAAAAGGGTTTTCTTATCAAGAGATTGTAACAGTTTACTTGGAAACTCAGCACAGCAGCATTTGTTTGTGTTATCTCACAACATTTCCTCCATTCAAAACAATTCCTTAATGGCTTTTTAGAGCAGGATGCACAGGGAACACAGCCTGATGTTCCAGTTTGAGGAGTGGGCAAGGAAATCGTGGCCTGTGTCAGTTGAAAGCTAAGCCTAATGGTACGGATGAAGAAAGCTCAAAGTGAAATGGTTTCTCTCAGATACACTAGTCCTGCCTCAGAGACTTTTGAACCCATTAATGGAAATCTCTACCTAGAAATCTGAATTTCCTTACTACACATGCAACTAGTCATCAGTGTCTGTCCTCTGCAGTAAAGACTCTGGAATGCTGATGCATCATGACTCATATTTTCAATGCCAAAGCAGATAATGCAATCTGAAATTACACTGTGGCTCTGTACTCAGCTTTAGCAGCTATGGCTAATTCCCAGCAGCAACCTTACACTACAACCAAAGGAGGATGCCTCACAGTATTTGCCATCAGGTTTTGATTTGGTAACACACTCTTTTGTATTTTTTGAGACATTTCTGGACATACTGATTTAGAGCCCTAAGGAGGATTTTCTTCTGTCAGCAGGCATGTCACAATCTTCCTAAAAGTGACCTGAATTAAATACAGTTCTGTTGCAGATGTTTCACAAGGGTAATTGGGGTTTAGTCTTTGCAACGAAGCCCCAAATAAATATTCCACAAACTGCCTTTGTTATCACCCTCCTCCAGTAGGTAACTGCTGAAACGGATGAGGCTTATACTCAGTTAGGTCATTTCTGTAATAGGTTTAAGTCAGGAGTTCCCTTGAAGAACTGAGCTGGTCCCACACAAGAAACTATGTGACCTTATCAGGAAGGTCAAAGGTTCAGTGAAAGACCACAAGAAAACTACAGGTCTATTAAGCTCAAGCAAAGGCTTCTGCACCCGCATTCAAACAGATGCAAAAAAACCTCTGCAAAACAGGACCTACTGTCAGTGCTGCCGAATTCCACCTTTCCCTAAGACTTAAAAAAAAAAAAATAACTCAACATTCTCCATATTTTTTAATAGGCAAGAAAAAATTAAACTGGGAAAGTTCAACAATTACTTTTAGTTGGTCAGTTTTACCAGTAAATCATTATGTGAACAAAAGAGATTTCAGCAGCATCCAGACATTCTGCATTTTTACTTCTTTCACCTTGAGAAACTTGTAATTATCAGTCTTTACAGAACAGTAATACGATACAATTCAACAAGGTAACTCACTGGGTGGTTTTACTAATTTTCAGTATTCTTGGTCTTTATCTTGGTCTTTATCTTGGTCTTTATCTTGTAAAATTGAGCTGAGTAAAAAAGACTTCACTGCACTGCCAGCCACTTCTAAGAACTCTAGAGAGATCTGTTTCACCATCCTTAAAACCATAAATATTTGCCAGTTTATATTTGCTAATCAACTTTCTTTCTACACTATGATACTTATATTAGGTTAGAAAGATGAGACAACACCGCAGGGCAGGAAAATACTCATAAAAGACTATACAGTAGTAGCAGGAAAAGGAGAGAAATATACATCTGGTGTTGGAGCAAGACAAACTGGGTCACATTCCTGTCAACTTCTTACTGTAAGAGCCTGGGAAAATTGCAGTAGTGGCTCTTAGTACTATTTTGCTGTTAAAGATGCCTGTAATAGAAGAAAAAAAGCAGTTTTACAGGGAACTGGGAAATAAAATGATTAAGAAGGTGTATGTTGGTAAAATCAGATCTGTACACAAATGTTGAGAGTGGGCAGCGCTTGGCATGGTAATTCTGGAACCTTTTGACAGCCCTTCACTCTTATAATATACCAGGGGCAGAATGGCCTTTCATCTTCTGACTTGTTTGGCATCTGCTCAGAAACTCTCTCCAGGGGAAGAATAGAAGGGCTAGAAATGCTAGATCAGAATAATTTAAGCCTTTGAGAATTGTAAGTAATGGATGTGATTTTCTATGAGTTAGTATAGTTTATCTCAGCTGGTGTCAAGGGATTTATCCTAGCAAAAAAAGGGTAAGATGCTGAGCCCACTGTTTTACTCTGATGGCTTACACTGCTCATTTTTTCTCTCTGGACACATGAACTCCCAATGCATCTAGTAAGAAATTCTAGATTCTGGGTTGTTGTTCCATTCCTTTTCTTTTTTTTATTTGAAAAGAAATGGATCACTTTGACTATCTGCTCACACTGCAGGAGGATGTGTGTTGGTATTAGCAGACTGTACATTTTCGTATTGTAACTTTGCTTGGGAATCCAGCTGAAATGGTTTCTAGCCTGTTGTTGATATGATGCTGCCACCCATTGAGATTTGGAAGGGGAAGCCATGAATGCATTTTTGAATTTGGTTGACAAAATTGTTTTAGTTTGTTGTGTTTTGTTTTTTAAAAAAATCAAAATGACTGCCATGGTTTTGCCTGGGAAATAGTAACTTGAAAAAATGTACTCTAGAAGGATGTAGGGTATTTCAGAAATATGTGAATGCCTTGTTTTAGCCAGTGTACTGCCAGGCATTTCCCAATCTCAGTAATTATCTTCATGACCACAAAACCCACAGGACGAGGAAAAAAATTACATTGCACATTTCTGTGAGACACATAAATGCAAACCAATGTCTGTGGCCTGTTTGCTGCTGCAAGTCTGAAGAGTTTTCGTTTTTATTTTTCTTAAAATCTTCTCTCTCTCCAGATTTAAGGCCAGCTCAAGTCTCTCCAACCATTAATATATATCTAAAAAAAATTGAGTCCAGACAAAAATGACAAAGAAATAAGAGAGGAAACCATATTTCCATCTATTTTTAATTCAGTAGAGTATCTTTAAGAATTGAGAAACAGTGTGTTAACATATGGCAAAACTTCATCATCCAGGCTCAGCTTCACTGAGGCTTAATCTGGCTTTCAGGTTGCCCACCAGTCTAAGTAAATACCTATAAATGAACCAACTGTGACATTTGGGTGTCCTGTATTTTTCACGATGGGACAGAAATTTGTCTTCAGCTGGATCCCTGGAGTACGAAAACGTGCTGTGGTTGAGCGTTGCAAGCTCTGCATGACCTTACTTTCTGAAGAAAGCAGCAGGGTGATGGCAGAGGGGGGCCAGTGAAAGACCAATGTTGCTAGCCTGTAGCTTGACAGCTTTTTTTCACTTGGCCCTACTCTAGAGTTCAAAGTTTTGTACACTGAGGTTTGTGGAAACAAAGCAGCCTCACTTTCAAAAGTCAAGAGGCTCTCCCCTTTGTATGACTGGTGGACACCCTCTAGTCTCCCAGCAAGTGGGATTTAAGCGCTGGGTTTTTGCAGAGAACAGAGTGATCAAAGAGTCTTGAAAAGGTGACTTGGCCCATAGCAGTGACTATGATGAGTTTTCCTGTAAGCTAATAAAGCACTTGTGTCATCATGTAACAGTACAGGAAAAATAACATCATTCCACAACACAGCCCATTTATCCACCATGTTATCCATCAGATAGATGTTCAAGTACTGATATCGAAGAGGTCCTTGCAGCCTTTATCTCTCTTACCACAACATCCATCATCAGGATAAAAGGACCAGAAATTGGTATCAAAATGCTGCATAGGAAAGGCCACTCACCAGTGTCTCTGGAATATAGTGTCTCTGGAATCACACTGAGCCACTTGGGTCTTCAGAGAAACAAGCTCAGCAGGAAAGCCTGCTCTGTCTTTAAGGCATCTTTTCAATACACAGTTTCTTCTTCCCTTTGGCTTGTATCATCACAAGCTTTACAAGCCCCTGTGCTTTTTCCTCCTGAGCATTCTTTTATTTCTGCAGTTTGCAGCCAAGTTAAATGCCAGCATAAAAGCAGGGAACAGAAAACACAGAGGTGATACCACAGCATGAAGCCTGTTTACCTGTTCTAATCTCATTGTGATCAAAACCATAGCTCTGTATCTGTTTGCAACCATGCCACTAGAAACCAAGAAAAGCAAAAGTAACTCTGCCAATAAATGATCTGAAATTTCATTTAAATAAAAGGCAATTCAGGTTTTTTTTTTCAGTAATGTTCATATTTTGAGTGCAAGGCTATAAACTAAAACCTACTAAGAGGTCATTAACATTGTGTAATTCATGATTTCTAGAAGAAAACTATTTCTTCTAAGGAATGATGTAAGCTGCATTCCCACTTGAGTGTGTGTTATGGTTCAATAATCGTAATGACCAGCAGGATAAGGGATGTTCTCCTCCGCCTCTACTCTGCCCTTGTGAGGCCACACCTGTAGTATTGTGTCCAGTTCTGGGTTTCCCAGTTCAAGAGGGACAGGGATCTACTGAAGAGTCCAGCAGAGAGCAATGAAGATGATTAGAAGATTCCTCTCATGAGGAAAGGCCAAGAGACCTGGGGCTGATGAGCCCAGAGAAAAGCAGACTGAGAAGGGACAAGGGCAGTGGGTACAAACAAGAACACAGGAAATTTCACTTGAACCTAAGGAGAAACTTACTTTGAGGGTGCCGGAGCACTGCAGCAGGCTACCCAGAAAGGTTGTGGCATCTCCTTCTCTAGAGACTTCCAAAATCTGCCTGGAACTGTTTCTGTGTAACCTGATCTAAGTAAACCTGCTTTAGCAGAGGAGTTGGACATTTGGAGTTGGATGTTCAGAGGTCCATTCCAACCTCCACCATTCTGTGATTCTACGAATATTTAATTATATGTTTGCATTTTTCAAATACCTATTACAACCTATCTTCTGTTGGACATGATGAGTGTGTATTATCTGGGTGAACTGCAAAAACTCTTTTCCTGCTTTCCTACCAGAATGCCAATTCCCTTCCACCACTGACTTGTGCCCAAGCTGTTGAATCATGGTAGTCATCCCTCCCACACATGTCAACTTGGAGCAGGAACACCTTCACAGAATCACTGAGGCTGGAAAAGACTTCCGAGATCAAGCCCATCCTATAACCTAACTCCACAACATCAGCTAAACCATGCCACCAAGTGCCACATCCAATCTTTTCTTGAAGACCTCTAGGGATGGTGACTCTACCACCTCCCTGGGCAGTCCATTCAAGTGCCTAATCACTCATTCTATGAGGAAGTGCTTCCTAATATTCAACCTAAACCTTCCCTGGTGCAGCCTGAGAGATAACATTTTCATAATGCTACAAGCAACACAAAAAAGGCAAATATCAGAACTGCTAAGTAATTTTTCAAGAGAGGACTTGCACTTGCTAGTGATACAACCATATCAGAGCTGAAATGTAAGCAATGACTGATATGCCACTTTGAAGTAAATAGAAAGAAAACCCAGGGTCTTTTGTAATTGACATATACTTTGTCTTCATTCTCCATATCAATTCCAGAAATTTAAGCCAGCTACACTCAATTCCCTTGAGGATGAACACAAGGTTCAGCTAAGCTTTCAGATACATTCAGGTTTAGTAAACTACAAATTCTGGTTGAATTTTCTTATGGAAAGACTGCGAAGTAGCTCTGCAAGAATATTTAACATTTATGTGAGCCCTCATCCACACAATTGCACACTTATATCAAAGATTAGTGTCTAGACCAGCACCTCTAATATTTCACTTCAAAGAGATGTTAGCATCTTTGATATGGCTTTACATCAAGATAACTGATGTTGTGCTACTTTGTCACTGTAGGTAACATAGGCTAAGACTCAATGGTGTCAGATACTTTGATTGAGATTGGGAAAGCTGTAATTGCTTATAATAAAACAGGAGTTAAAGATATGAGACAGGATACATTTGATGCATTTTCTTTCTTTTATGCTGAACTTCATTCGAATCTGCAGGATTCATGCACACTGTCTTCATCCTGCTGTAATCTGACTTGATTTCATCGATCTTGAGATTTCTGTATACCTCAGAATCTGAAGCTGTTTCAGTTTAATATTTTTCCATGTAAAGTGTGTTAAAACACCAGAGCAGAGTGCTCAGGAACTGAAGAGGAGGAGGACAGGGAACTTTCAAGGTCATTAAACTATCAGAGACTCAGTGGATTTCTAGTAAGGCAAAACCAGAACCTAGTTTGATTTCCATATGGAGAAGTTTGTTATAAAGAGAGACTGTTTCTTCTAAACAGAACATCTATGTATTTAAACCTCCCAATCACTGCTGACAATATCCCAAGGGCACAGCTCGCCAAAAATGGCAGACAAAACTTCAGGGAATCTTCCATGTGTTACAGGTGCCCAAGTGACAGTTCACATCTCATTCAACCGCCAGCAATGAATTCTTATTCTGCCATCAACCAAGAGCAAATAAGGGCTCTCTTCTTTTCACATGTGTCACCTTCCCAAATTTCTGTGCATATAAATGGATGCATCCTTTGTAAGAAGTATGATGGCACCATTAGTAATACTGCTGCTTGATCTTTCCTGCAATTGAATAACTCTTAACCTTCTCCTGTTTCTCTGAAGAAGCCTTTACTACGAATTGTCTTTGCAAAAAGACACACCTCAACTATTATACTGGAAAGCTTGGTCTTTAATTTTTCAAGAAGAATTCAAAACAAACAAACAAAGAAACAAAAAAAATCTACTACATAACACCACGAATTGCCATTGTGACTTGGTACACAACAGGTAAGCTGCATGTCAGAGAAGCCTCCTCTGGAAGAGTGCAAGTCCAGTGATTTAATTCCCTGGTTTTGCTGTAATACCAGAAACTCGACCAGCTCCTCTCCTCCAACTCATTCATGTTGCCTGCCTTCACTACATTTCAAAATAACACATTTTATAACTAGAATGAACATTCTCTCTGAAGGAAAAGAACTTATTTCTGAAGTAAGTTGTTTCACAATGACAACTGATTATTGGCTGGCTATTTATGTTGCCTCTGGGCCTGAGAACCTCACTGGCACTAGAGGATCAAACCAGGGCTCACAATATCCCTTGTACACTTAGAAGGAAAGCAGGTAGATACCCCCAAGATATTTACATCTAATGCTCATATGCCACCTGCAGTCATAAAGACATTGGCACAGACACAAATTCCAACTGTTGTATGTAAATAAGCAAACCCAGAAAGAGTAGTCATTAATGGCAAGACTGGAAGACAACACGTGAAATCACGGAGAAGGAAAGCAATGACCTTTCCCAGCCCTGCACAGTGCCTTTGACACAGGCAAGAAAAAAATAAGCTTCTCTTTTTCCCAGACAGAGAAGAACTGCTTTTTAATTTGATAACTATCACTTACACTGAAATAATCTGAAGAGTGCTACACCAAAGGAATCTGTAAGATGGTGCACATTATTTGCCATCTGGGAGAAAGCTAACATCAGTGGGTGACAGGGAGTGCAGTGCTGGCACTTTTAAGGAATGGGGAACTAGGGGAAGAAAGTAATATGTTACTATAAGCAGAGTTCAAATCCTTAGGTCAGAAACTCCATATTCTGTCCCACATTTATCTGGTAAATTTCATTTTTACTCTGAATGTCTTACTTGTGACTAGGAAGTCACTAAACTGAAAATAATGGGAAGCTGGATAACTATCAGGAGGAAGTATCCCATCCACTTGCTCTGTTTTACTCTTCCCTGGGCTATCAGACTAGATGAACTTTTCTCCCGCTCTAGCACACCTATTCTTACTATTTTTCTTTCTAAAAGGGTAACACATGAACACAACTTAAGGTCAATATATACCTGTGTAAGTGTATTAAGACTGCACATGCATGTGTGTACATGAGCTTACATAGCTGGATCTCTTCAAACTCTGCTTTTCTAGACACGGTTTAGATCTTACAGCTCATATTTGTATGCTCCGTATGTGGTACATGCAATATTGATGCTATTTTGTTACAGTTTAAGTTTTAAAACTGTAATACATCCACAGCTTTTAAAACAGGCAGTTTACATGAGTGCTTTTCTACTTGAAATTACCCTTTGCTTAGCAGTTCATGCAGTAAAACAGCTTCTCAAACAATAGGAATTTCTAAGTGTATCATTTTGCAGTATTGTGTTAACTAAATGTTTGAAAGTAAACAGTTTTAAAAGAAGATCTAATCCATCTTAGACAAAATGATGACTGGGGAGTGAGCAGTGGCACAGAAAAAGTTTCTCTGCCTTTGTAACATGGGCAGAGTCACACATATCCAGGGGTGGAAGGATGCAGAAAACACAAGGTTGAGACAAAACTGAGTTTTCAGCAGTTGCCTACAAATTGCTATGAAAATTAATTTCAGTACTGGCAAGAGCAGTTGTGTAGGAGATACAGTCATCACTAGGGAGCTCCAGAGAAAATGATAATGCTTTCTGAGAATACACAGAGCTCAGGTCGCACACAGCATGGGAGCAGCTCGAGACATATCCTGTGCTACTGAACTCAGGTGCCCAGACCTCAAACTTCTCTCTGAAAGCTCCACTTTTAGATCTCATGCACGCTTTTGGCTCACCACCTATTTCTAGAGGTGGGAGAAAAGTTTTTCGTGATCCCATAAATTGTTTCTTACTCTCTTTTCTGTATTTGGTAATTAGAAGTGGGTTGGGGGAAGGGATTTAGGACAGGTTTTGAATTACAGCAGATTTACATATTCCAGCAAACCCTTTGTAGAAGTGTGTAAAGCATTTTGAGCTCAAAGATGACTGATTAAAGACACA
Organism: Ramphastos sulfuratus; assembly: GCA_013399055.1. Taxonomy (NCBI): domain Eukaryota; kingdom Metazoa; phylum Chordata; class Aves; order Piciformes; family Ramphastidae; genus Ramphastos; species Ramphastos sulfuratus. The sequence continues at coordinate 64,445 of WBNM01020101.1, forward strand.
AGTAGGTTTTCTTACATTTAAAATCCCACTCCAGTTCTGAATTGCACTTGGAAATTGTTTTGTGATTTCCTATGGAGGTCTGCCTCACAGAGGGGAAGCAAAGAGTTTCTTCATACAGAGTTCTGATTTCCAATGGACTTCATTACAACATTGGCAGAAAGCAAGAAGTTAGCAATTTCACTGGCAAGAGACTTGTGTTGCCTCACTTTGTACTGTTTCTGGGTTAAATGTGAAACTTAGGTTTGGATTTTCTTTTCTTTTTGTGAAATGACCTATTGTTTGGGAACATGTATTTATAGAGCACTGGGGACCACACCATACCTTTCTCTACTATTCCTCTCTCTGTGCAACACTCTCCTATGAAGTCACTTGCAATACAGCATACAACTGGGGAAAGGGCAAACAAGAAAGAAATAATGATGATGGATATTGACAATGAAAAAAAGAAGTTTCACTCTTACCTGCATGTTTCAGGTCATGAACAAAGAAAAGAAGGAAAGAAGATCCCACGAACATATGCAAGAGAACAGAAAATGAAAAGACAGAGCATTAATTAAAAAAATTAATAAATAATTATATCAGCAGATTTATACAACACATACAACTTGGTCTTGCAGGTAAAGGTCTCAAGATCTTGCCCACTGTTTCCTCAGCAACTCCATACACTGGATCACAGAAGGTGTAAACTCATGGCAGAATCCCCCCCCCCCTGAAGTTTGTACAGCAAGTTTATTTTATGCCAATTATTTGAAATGAGCTTAAATTGTTGAGCGTGGCAGTTTCTTTCTTATATCACAATGAAAGCCTGGTCAAAGTATTTACTTCCCTGAATACACTTTAGTTCAGCAGTATCCTTACAATGATGAGATTTTTGGCATATCTTTTTTGTATTCTAGTCGTTTTAAGGGGAAAAAAAAAAGCCAGAACAAAAAGCTTTGGCAGGAAAAAGCAGTGTTTCTCATCCCTGAAGAGGGCCCTTACTTGTGTGTTTAAAGGTCTCCATGTTCAGAGAGAATTAACACTTATTTACCATCAGAGTGTTTTCAAGGAGTCTGAGGTTCAGAGGGTTTCTTCTCTTTCTACATGATGAATTTAAAAGACACAGGACAAACCCAGGCAGACAGGATTCTGCCTCCCTTCCTCCATCCCACCCTCTCACCATAACTGAGAAGAATGTGGAGATGAAAGACTACACTTCAACCAAGCCCTCTGTCTCTAGGACTGAGGCTGAGTTTCAGTCCCTGCACTGTGCACAAAGAGAAGCCATTAGAAGCTGGAGGGTTACGGGAAAGGCACTGACAGGTTCCTTTTAATTAGGCTGGAAACTAACTTGGTGAGAATAGCTTGTCTGTATCAATAGCTCTAATTGACTGTTCCGAAGACAGACAGAGGGAATAAAGCAGGGGGTAATTATTGTCTGTGACAATTTGATTGACAAGCTTGTCCCCTGGAGGAGAATCCAGAGAGCCTATTGTCTAGCAAAGCCCCAAAATAAAGCATTCACTTTCAGAGGGCTCCATTAAAAAACCCCACTGGAGGGCTGAGAGATTTGGCGTTTGTGCTAATGGGCTAACAGTAATTTCAGACAGGGAGTCCCTGAACAAATGGTTCAGGTGTATTCACTGGGGAAGGGAGGGGGAAGACGCTGAGTTGCAGAGGTGTAGTTCTGCCCCGAGCAAAAGAACAGAAATGAGAACAGATGACAAAGGTGCTGCCTTGCTCTCCTTGCAGTACACCCACTGATTATAAGGCAGCAGATTTTCAATTCAGAATCATGGCCTGTCATAAAAGACAGCAATGCTCGAAGTCGGCCGGAAATAAATAGAAAGCAATTGAAAGGGATGATGTTGTCCAATCTAACTTATCAAAAACAGAGGAGCTGCTACCCATGTTTATTTTCCAGACTACCAATCACACCCTCAAATGACTGCAGGATAGAAATTCTATTTCAGCGGAAGCTAAAAAGCTCCTCAAAGCACTATACTACCTCCCATGCATCCTGCAGCATCCTTTGCCTCCCTAAAGACAGTTGGCAGGACAGAAACAGGAAGGAGAATGCATCAATTAGAAACCAGATTGACAGTTAGGCTGGAAAGCAGCTAACACCTCAGTGCTGCCCACTAGTTCATCCACTTTCAACTGTCTTTGACATACAAAGAACCAGTACAATGGAAGCTTTCCAACTGTTGGCCACACTTGTTTTCTCCCTCTGAAGAATCAAAATGTGTGTGTTTAGGGAACAACAATGAAAATAAGACATCAATATTACTGGAGGTATGAACTGAATTCTGATTTGCTTAACATTTAACCAATTACTCACACTTGTAATGGAAACAGGCTTTCTTCTTGTTTTATTTTTGACGACAGACCGATTTCATTAGAAGCTCCCAATCACTTTGGTAAGAACACTCTTGTTCTCCATATTGGTGAAAAAAAATCGTTTGGGCAGTTTTACTCAAGATTGAGCCTTCAAACTACCAGTGTTCTTTCACTCAGAACCTCACAGCACAGAAAGGTCCTGAAACGGACCAACAGCAACAGTGCTAGGGAGTTTCAGGCACATAGCATGGGACAAAACTACACTTAAGTCAAGGGGAACAAAAGGTATTTGTCATCTCCAGACTGTCACTCTGTAAGCAGGAGCAGCTGAATCGTGAACAGTGCCTGGTCCAGGTCGGTACTGAACACCTCCACAGTGAGAGAGGCAGCACCTTTCAGAGCTTATAATTTAAATGTCTGAAACAAAGGATGACTGGAAAACAGAGCCACAAGGTAAAACAGAAGGCACAAGGGCTCAACTTGTGAAACATCCTATATATCCTGATCTTAGCTTCAGTGTCTAACCACTAGCTCAGAGATCAGAAAGCCCAAGTGTCACATTCCAGATAGCTTCCATTTTGTGAAGGAAAAATACCAAGCACACTGGTTTCATTTTTCTTATGCACAGGGTAAATTGTGTCTTTGAGTGACAGCACTCCTGACTCCTGCAAACTCCACTTTGGTGGGAGTTTGTAGTTCCCCTCTTCCAGAGGCAGATACATCAATGCCTGCTGGTAGCAGCTTGCCTCTGAGAAAGGCAGCTTCTGGCACCACACTACTGAATCCCCAACCAGCAGTGGACAGGTGCCAGCCTCCTACCTTGGCTGGCATGAAGCAGGACTAGTGTACATACTGAGAAGCTCTGAGAGAGTTCAGATTTGGGAGACACATCCTCTGGCATATGCAAACAAGGCTTATTTTATGGCAAACAGCCTGCCTCCTTACTGCCTTTAGGAAGAGTACTACAGGTCAGTCCCCAGACTGGATACGAGGATATGGTCCCAGAATAGTTAAGAATTATTGAATCATGAGCACAGGTCAGTTTATAAAGTTCAATCTGCTCTGCCTGTAAGGTCAAAGACATTACTTCAAGAGCTGGAACTGCACTTAGAGGTCATTGCCCAAGCACAAATTGCAACAGCACAACCACATAAACCACAAAATCTCAAGAGATGTAACTGGAGAAGTCAAAGGGTTAGTGAGTTTTGCAGCCTGGCCCTTGTGAAATACAGAAACCTTGAGGCATCCTAGGTCTCAGCTCTGGAGAATGTCCTTGGTTGGCAGACCACAGCCTGAACTTAGAGACAACTTCAGCTTTGAGCTACACAAGGGGAGTCAGTGATCAAATCCAATTAGAAGTTTCATTTTTCTTATACCAAAACAATTTATTTTTCTGGATCTTAGACCTTTGCCCCACACTCATAATTCTTTTTTCCCCATTTTACGGTTTCCCAATTGTAACCAGAGCTTGTAAATAATACTGATTCCCCCCCACCCCCCACCCCTTCATCATATTTCTTGGCCAATTTACTGTTCCCTGAATAATTTGCTGCCATCTGCGCTTGAACAACTTCAAAGCAGAAGCTTGCTGTATGGAGGATGCCAAAGTGAGAAAATACACCTCAAAATATATCACAGGTTGGATTTCTACAGGAAGAAAAGTTTGAGAAACAATTTGAGCAATACAATGACGACAAAAATCCAGCAGGTACTGTGACAAAAGGTCTTACTGACCGCTGCAATGAAAACATAAGCTATGGCTAAATCCACAACTAGGCTCACAGCAGCTGCTTAAAAACAGCCAGGTCAGTACAGCCCAAGTCAGATGAGCCAGGATACTAAATGATCTGGACTAAAGCCAAAATAAAATCAGTCTTTAAGCTGTAGGAATATTAGACAAAAATCTCAGACTGATAGCAAATTCACTGTTGAATTCTTCCTAACTTCTGTATGAAGTAGATACAATACAGTAGATACAATCCCTTACGAAGTGCATTTTAAAATCTACTATGATGTAAGCAAAATCCTGTTTAAAAATCTTCTTGTTGGAAGGTATTTTGGTGTTAGCTGAGAATTGTTTAATGAGCAGAGGATGGTTTCAGGCATTCAGGTATAACCAGCCAGCACCATCAGTTACAGTTTGGATCGGGAGGCCAGTGTTTCCCCCTCACACAGAGTATCACCCATCACTCAAAGTATGTATTTTATTGAATCTGTAGTTCCAGAAGCACCTCAGATTTTAAAGTGTTATTCAATATACTAACTCACTCAGCAACTGCAAGAGAACAGATGGATCTGAGAGATTTTTGTCCCAAACCCCGGCTTTGGTTAAATGTCTGAAGTTTGGTCTGATGGTGGACAATTTAGCTGATACAACAGACTGAAAGCAGCTGCTCCTGGAGCCATGAGCCTTGTTGTTTGTCTACAATTGGAGCTAAAGAGCCAGGCTCTGTGAAAAACAAGAAAAGGCTCATGTACCCTAGAAGAGACATGGGATATATCTAATACATTGACTAGGCAAAGGATCCTGGCATCTGTCTTGGAAGGCAGTGAATACTGATCAAAAAGCTACTTCCAAATGGCAGATAAGCCTCCATGTTGCCATAGAGGTGATGGCGGGGAGGGAACAGATGGCTGGGCAAAGGATGAATCTCTGCTCTGGAGAAATGAAGAGGTTGGTTTGTTTTTTTTTTTTTTCCAGAATGGACCAGGCAAACCTTTGTCTGTCAAAGAAAGCAAGTCAGCAATGGGATTTAGAAAGACTGATTTCCCAGAGCTTGGGATTTGATTATCTCTTGTCTAACAAAAGTGGGAGCTCTAGTCAGAGGTTCTCCTGAAGCACAGGAGGGTGTCCTGTGTGGATTCATTAGTGTCTAATAAAGTAGCTGAGCTTACCTCTGACCCTCCCCTCAAGTGGGGAATTAATCTGTGTCTCTTTGCTTTGCATGACCACCTATTTTCACTGAACATTTTGACTGAAATTGCCTAGTGGATTCAAAAGCCTTTAGAGTAGGAGTGACAAGTATGAAGAGAGCTGATACAATCATATATGCCTCATTCCCTTAAGATACCACGCTAAAAGTGGTTTAGGTGATTTTTTTTTGGCACAGAACTCCTAATGGCTGAGCATTTCAGAACAAAGAATGTTACATATTTCTTTTTAAAATACTGTTATGATAAGTATGGATAATTAAGGGATCTAGGATTGAAATGTGGGCATACACCAACTGCCTGAACTCGTGGGTGACCTGGGCAGAAAGCATTTCAAGTATGAAGGCTATGCTAATTGGAACCACACTGCCACAAGCAGCGTAAGGCATGGCAGCATTTCCTCCTGTCACCAAAGTTACCAGGAAATACTTTCTTCCTTAACTGTTTCAGAAAGGACACACTACTAATAACATTACTGCCAGCGTGTACTGTAAACACCCAACTCTCAGTGCTCAAAAATTATAGATGACTCTGCTCTTGACTGGGGCCCAATTATCTCTCCAGGTCTTGTGCTGGGCTACAAGTTTCCAAGAACGGCACAATGACTGACCCTACAAATAGAAAGTCACTACTGTCTTGCATGTGCTTCATGCTTTGAATCTCTTTGCGTTTTTTAGCTGCTGGCACCATTAAGGGAGATGCTGTTCTCAATTAAAACCAGCCCATTGCTTCCCTAGGTTTAATTAGGAGCAGGGCTGTACATCCTGGCACCAGCCGTATTTTCTTTTCAATTAATGGACTGAACAGGCAGCAGATGCCAGTGTCTTCCTTTCTCCCCTCTCCAGCAAGCACCCACCCCATTTTAAAATAATTTACAATAATTTTAAAGAGACAGCCAATTCAGATTCTGCTTCTAGGATTGAGACAAGTTGCAAAAAAAAAAAAAAACAACCCAACCAAAAAACCAAAAAAACCACAAAACCACCAAACAAAAAATCACAAACAACAAAATAAACAAAAACATTGCATGTACATTTCAGTGCTGAGAGGGTCCATACTGACTTTCCATCTTCTCTCTACTATAGAACAGATAATAAATTCCAAATAAAAAGGAGAAGGGTAAATCAAGCAACGGTGCAAAACACAACAGTCTAGGACTAAACTTTGTGTGTCACTTATAAGCAAGTCCAGTGGCAAAGCTAGTGGGGAAGGACACATGCAAAAAAGACTACAGTTAATTTTTTCTTACTGAGAGAATTCACGTATTTCCATTTCCTTGCATTATTTCCTTCAACATAAGATGCTAAACCAGTTACTCCTCTTACTGAAAAACTGTACAATTTCAATTAAAACCACACCCTCTGTATTTCAGACTTTTCTACAGTTGTTCCCTCATGGCAGGATGTTAACCTATGTCTGTCACCTTAGTTACTCAGTGCTTTAAGTGTAGACTTTGAAATAGGATTTTTATTTGATTAATAGTGTTTGCAAGACTGTAGAAAGCTGAAAACTAAAGCCAAAGTTTTTTTGGTTGGTTTGTTTTTTTGTTTTTTTGTTGTTTTTTTTTTTTTGTGTGTGTGTGGACAATTTCAACTTCCAGGTGGATTTTCTCACACAGAAAATGTCCACACCTGCCTCCTTGGATAGCCCTTTCTTGTAAAGCCCCATCTTAGGGCAGTACTTGCAATTATTAGGCTAATGAATGTGACACAATCGTTCCTGGCAGCTTGGGCACTAGGTATCAGTGCAAAAGCTCAGGCTGCTCAGGAGTGGATGTAAATCTGCTGATTTCCTTCCCAAATTGATTATCACCACATCACACATAGTACTGGCCAGCTTGGTGAGATTTATTTCAGATAAATCTCCTTTTACTGGTATTGACACAAACCAATGAACTATACAGTGAGGGGTTTCTTCTGTGGAAGACTAAAACTGGAGCGGCTCCAAAAGTGAACCTCTTTCTGCTCACAATGACTACAGAAATGAGTATTTTAAAACATAAATAGATTCACAGAATCATTTTGGTTGGAAAAGACATCCAAGGTCATGGAGTCCAACCATCAGCCTAACATCACCACAGCCATTAAACCATGTAAAGCAATGAGGTAGTTAAAAAGCATTAAACAGGCAACACTAAAGATACGGATCTTTGTTCAGCTGTGTGATAGCTTTCATAAAGATAAAAAGATTTTTCATAATCTCCTAATGTCATGCTCCACAGCTGTCTGAGCTACCACTAAGAAATATCACCTCCATCTCTGCATTTAATTCAAGTTCAGCTTGCATATTTGCTGAGAATAAAGTCCTGTCTGTACCTTTATGATGTACCTCAACTGCAGCATGATGGTTGGACTCTCCTACTGTTGGGCACTGCAGACAGCAGCGAGACAGAACCTGCTGCTCAAACGTGAACATCTAAATTACACTTAATCTCTACCCGCAAACTGCCATGCCTACCCGCACTTTGCAAACATCCTTCTGTGTAACAGATCAATGAAGCCTGGCTTACAATCAGGTTTATGAGCCGGTGTTGATTCCCTGATGTATAATAGGAAGCTATAGCCATTATCCCTGGGAGATTATTCCTTTTCATTAAACTTTATAGAACTCCCTCTAAGGTGACTATTCCTCTTTTGGCTAGAACTTGCCAGACTTCTCTAGTCCAGATACTTTGGCAGGGGATTCACACAGTACACTCACATAAAGCACTGCTAGGGGAATCATTTACAGCTGAGGACAATGAGTACACTGTCCACTCAACAGGGACTACAAGCAGGTTTCAGATACACCTGGTAATAACGCTGCCTTTTTGTCAGGCCTGGGCAGGAATTTATTTCAGAGGCATGGATGAATCACATGTAAAATCCTGCCTACAGTCTATCAGATACAACTTCAAGGGTTAATAGTCACAAGGGTAAAGATTGTTTTGGTAATACAATCTGATAGCTGTCCCACTCCATGTTTTCTCCTTATTACAAGTAAGGAAGAATACACTGTCACATCAACAAAGTGTCAAAATCTATAAGCTGAACTGCGGTGCTGTCATGGTAGGCCTAAGCAGGCCAAATGAGGCTTGTACATATCCTGGCTTGCCCAGGCATGTTTTTCTGCTCTCCCTCCTTCTGTTTTGGGGAGAGCAACCGTGGGAAAAAGGACAAAGAACCTGGAGCAACTGAGTCTGGGGTCTGTGGCCTGCCCAGCAACTGCGGTAAACAAGGTGCACACGGTTGCCTTGTGCAAGGCCTGTGTTCCGCCCAAAAAAGGGTAAAGCAAGCCTATGGCTTCACCCAATATGGTCAAATCTTGGCTAACTACCATTTGATTGGCTATCCCGTGTCCAAAGGCCTATTAGTCTCAGGCTGTATTGGATAAAAGGAGATGAGCAGGGAGCACAGTGGGCGCTTTTGCCATTACAAGGTGTGTTTACTATTGCATCTGTGCCTGCTGCCTCATTGATCCTGAGCTGAGGCTCTGATACTCTGATACCNCTGAAATCAGGGCCACCACTACTTAAAGCAATCTTGAAACCCAACCTTATTCAAAGCTTGAGAATGTCTGTCAGTCCCAAGAGCTGTGATTATCTTTGTGATGTAGAGATCCTTCTTTTACTAAAGACCTATGAGCACTCCCCTCTCTCTAAATTGGCTACCGCATCACTCTCAGGCAGCAACTCAGCCACTGTCCCCTATTGTCAACTGTACCTGGAGATAAATGGCAACAGGCTGGCCTGCTCTGTTCGGTGTTCTGAACTTAGATCTAAAACTACAAATGCCCCAAGATTTCATTGTGGAGCACTATAATACAAAAGGTTCAGTGTTACCCTTGTCTCTACGATCGAGGTCGGTCCTGTTGTTCATTTCATGGCAGAATGCCAGGAAGAATGAGGAAAGGAACAGTTTGCTTTCCTTTAGCCTAACAAAACTAACTTGTCTTTCCATTAAGCAGCTGGATGAGATCAGGTTTAAGAGAAACTGTCCTTAATTAATTTGATAAGATTAAACTTAATTTAGAAAAGCATAGAAGATGCCCAAGGGAAAAGCTTCCTCTCCACTTTGTAACCCAAACTGGTTCCAATTCCATATTTTCTTTCATGCAAACTGTGAATGTGAAAGATAGGGTCATGCAAAGTATTTAAATGAGAAATACAACATAACTGTTGCTGACATCAAGCTCATTATTATTATTCAAGGAAAGTACTGAGCAATGGAAAAAAAGAACAGTCAAAGAGATGGAGACAGGGGAAGGCAGACGGGGGAGGTGTTCTTATGTGGGTTCTTAACCCTGCTTTTTGAAAATTGAAAGGAATCTGGGATGGTTTTGCAATCTAATAATATTACTTGCACCAGAACTATGCCCTTCCAAAGTTTGTCTCTGCATTTGTTTTTTTGGTTTTTTTTTTTGGGGTTTTTATTTTTTTTTTTGTGAAAAGAAAGCAAAGTATGTAATTGTATCCATGTATGAGCAGCCGCCTCCTCCAAAAAAAAAAAAAAAAAAAAAAAAAAAAAAAAAAAAAAAAAAATTATTTCTCCTACAGAGAGTGAAAAGAGCCCAGAATTGTCTTTCCCAACTTTTAGATGTTTACCTGAGATGCGTAACTTGGAAACTTACTTGATGCCTAAAATCTGATGCATGCGCTGGGAGTCATAATTCTGTTTCTGTGGACTATATTCACAACTTGTATTATGAATACCTCACAACAAGGACACCCAAAATGATCAGCAATTAGTTGGGATGGACTGTAACTGACTCTGTATAAACGGGATGATGCTGTGCTGGATCACAAGGTCACTGCAAAGAGTTGGTTCTGGTTCTCTCAGCATTGAACGTCTCTGCAATGGAGGGGTAACTAATGGATGCGAGGTATGATTTTCAGAAATTAATATTGTTTATTTATTTTCAATATTCTGAACTCTCGCCACCCCGACCACTATTTTGAAATAATAATTAGGTCATGGAAACATTATACAGAGGAATAACTAGATCTAGAAATAACTAGCAAAAATATGTAAACATTAATTGAACTGGAAGAGAAGGTTCCTGCAGTCAATCTATCACTTGCTGTCAATATACTGCTTGCCCACTAGATGGACTCAGGAAGCTCCTTTCTGCTTATGGCAGAAGGCAATGGTGAATTACAAGAGGCTTTAAGTATTTACTCACAAAAATTATCTCCCGACTGGAGGGGCTAGCTACAGCTTCAAACAGTACCAAACACTTGTAGAAGGTTCTATCAATGTCTTGTGAGCCTCTAAGGCTTCTGATTCTTCACAGGCTTCACATGGTGCTGGGGAAAGGAGGCAGACTATCTCTGACCTGGTCCTGATTTCTCTGGACGATCTGTGTGCCCCTTCCAGGACTCCTTGTCTTGGCAGGTGCAGGCAGGATGTCTTGCAATGTGCAGTCTCAGCACAGACGTCACACTGGCTATGCAGGTCGACTGCATGGAGGCACTTAGAGCCTGTTCCTGATAAACTCAAGGCAGTGGAGTTTCCAGGCAGTTCAGGATACAGTAAGGCAGTAAGCAATGGCAGCAGGCAGCAGCAGGCATGAATACAATGGCAGAGCACCTTGTGCTACCTGCTCATCTCTTTTTATCAATATAGCACGAGACTAATGGGCCTTTGGACACAGAATACCCAATCAGAATGGCAGTTAGCTGAGCTTGACCACATTAGGTGAAGCCATAGGCTTGTTTTACCCAAATTAGGGAAAAACATAGGCCTTGCATGAGGCAGGCACAAGCTAAGTGTGTGTACCTTGTTTATCACAGGAGCAAAACAAGTCTGGGCAAGCCAGAGTCCTTAGACTCAGTGGCTCCAGGTTCTTCATCCTCTTTCCCGTGGTTGCTTCTCCCCAAAACAGGAGGGAGAGCAGAAAAACATGTCTGGGCAAGCAAGTTTGGCCTCCAACTATTCTCTTACCTCTTGTATGACAGAAACGGGAATATTTAAGTTCTGCTTGTTGTGACAATACTAGAAAAGTCTCTAAACATGATCAGTGCTGACAGCAGATACAGAGAATATTTTTGATCTGCTTGTTTTAAATGACCCTTCTAAATGCTTCATTCCTCACAGCTTTCCGAAACCCCTTTTCCAAGGTGGAAGACTACAAAATGAATGGTATTTGTAGTAAGCCTCCTGGACCATCCCACCCAGAATCAAAAGAGGCAACATAACTGAAAGAGCCTACATTGAGATAGACATAAAGAGCCTCCTTGTGCAAGATTTAAGGGAAGCAAGGAAGGAGAGCTACTGCGACACCAGGCTGGAAAAGATGGATTCTGCCCAGGAAATCACACTACATCAGCTTATGGTAAGTCTGTCTCAGGCATTCTAATTCAATGACTTTTATTTGATGCAATCTATTTGACACATGCTGGTTTGATTTAGAAAATGCAACTTTGTCTAGATGAGATTTACTGATATTTTGCCTGACATCCCCTGAGAATCCCTGTTCCAGAGCTGTCTGATGTGCACAGAGAAGAAATTCTGTGACTTATAGCCCAGTCTCAAAGCCAAAGGCTTTAAATAAAACCCCCTTCATGGCCTTGACGGCCAGAAGCATGAGAGAAAGGCTTGAGAAAGACCTTTTGGCAAAAATTCACTTCACCAGGCCAGACTTTTGTGTGAGCAAGGGTAAAAGAAACTGTTCACTAGAGCATTTTCAGCTTTGCTTGATAGATCACCTCTGACTACCGCTGCTGCCACAGAATAGGTTAGCACGTCTCACCAACCTCTGCTTTTCCTAAAGGCCACTCCATGGGCTCAAGCTGGCAAGCCATCTTTCTCCTTCCATTCTACCCCTGCTGTGTGCAAGTAAGCAGGGTGGGACAGAGATCCTACATTTTTTTAATGGGGGGGATATAAAATAACAGTGATGACAAATTAGAAAGGGGTACCACAACAATGTAACCAGATGGTGAAAGTGTGTAGATGAAACCACATGTTATCATGGTCTTTTATTTGCTAAAAAAAGTTACAGTAACTCCCTTGGATTATTATAAACAAAATATCAGGGACAAAACTCACGTATTCTTCCCCTACCTGCTGAATTTCTTTTAAACTAGGAATATACAGAGCCAATGGAGGACCAATACCCCAGTGATGTTCCACTGCAGCACCAGTTAGAGATGGTAAATGTAGCTTACATGAAGATTGGCTCATTGCATACCTGTTAACTTTGGGTATTACGCATTGCACAGCTTCTGGCTTTTACAGTCTGCCAGTTTTGCTGTTTGTACAGACAGTTTACATACCAGGGTAACCAAAAAAAGCTGAATGAAAGACTTGAGATAGAGTGGTTCAAGGTGGCTGATGTTCCTTTAAATTACTGGTGTGAAGAATGAGGAGCTCTGGGATTTGAGTGAGGCTGGACTGTCCTACACTGAGCTAATAACATTCTTCCTATTGTAATTTTCATCTCTATGATAATAAGTCAACTCAATTTCCTAGCTTAAACAGGACCTTCTGGGATCTAGTATTTACACAGACAGAGAAACTAAAAGCAAAATGAATGTAGGCAGGAAAACACAGGATTGCTTCAATATTATATATTTTTGCATATATTTCAGACTAGCCAAATATTCTTGTTGTTGGTAAGTGTAACTAAATTTGAAAAGAAGAAAAAGAACATTACAAATTGCTGCTAATCCTGCCATCATTTTATCAAATGCTAAACCTTCCTGCCCCAGAGACACTGCCTCTTTTCTGTCATACATCTAACAGTGGGGAGCCCTCATAATAACACAGAAATACAGCCCGAGTGAATTCCCTAGATGGGAATACACTATACATCCTGTTGCCACACTGGGGAAATGCATTTGGCAGCTGACTCATACAGCTTGCCATTAAAAGAAAGGCCAAACATCCTAGGGCAGGCAGGAGAGCTCTTCCTGGAGCGAGCAATTTCTTTCCCCCATGCATGATAGCACCATTCCGTTGTTCTCATCGAATCCATTCATCAGCTTGAAATGAGCATTTCACTGCAGCATCCTAGCTCATGAAGGACTGTTGAATTTCAACTAGTTTCTAAAGTAACACACCAAAATCACATACTAAGAAACTTTTCTCCCAAGCATACTCAGTGAGTCTGTTCTTCACATTCACCTTCTTGCAGCAAAAACTGTAATTCTTCATTCTCACTGGCTGGTTTAAACACACTTTAACTGGAGTATTAAAAGAACTACTGAATCATCATGAAAATCTTAGAAAATATGATCTCCACGCTGTACAGATAAGAGACTGTGCTTTGATATTTCAGCCGATTAAATAACTGTTGGTCAAAAGCTTGTCCAGCTTTCCCATGCGTATCAGTCAGGGTAACAAAAGATACCATCTGTCTTTGAAGCTCATATACCCTTAGACTTTCATCACTGCCAGACTACTGCTATTTCAATATATTGTCTTCCAGTTGTCTTTAAAAAAAAAAAAAACACCAAAAATATATTCAAATGAATGCAGAGTAGTCTAACACGTAACTGTCTACTCCTCAGTCACATAAAAAGAAAAAAAGAAATTCACTGTAACATTAGCTTAAGAGTAATCAAGTCTGTAGCTTGACTATTGCACTCCAAAGCAGAGCAGGAAGTGAGTGAATGCCTGCTCTGAGCTCCTGGTAAACACAATTCTCAGAAAACAGGTAATATTAAACTGTCTAGAATACAGAAAACAAGTGATTATATGACTTCTAAAATTATTATTATTATTTTAAAAACCCTCCAACAAACAACAAATCAATGAAAAACCATACTAAACCAAACCCACTTTGGATTAGGTTTTTCAAAACAATTCAGTACCCAAAAGCTCTTGGACATTTCTGAAAGATATTCTATTTTTCAAACTAAATCTAAGTGTTGCTCTCCATATACTAGGCTTCTAATCTTGTTCTTTGTCCTCTTTCTCACATATGAAAATGGATGTTTCCTTAAGACAAGTATGACAACTTATATGAAGTCTGTCTCTTGTGTTTGATTTCGCTTAGATATATAACTCAAATATGCACTTGAATATTAACTTACAGTTACAGGTGATATGAAATACATAGGTTATATGAAATACATGAAATATGAATAGGTTATATGAAATACATTACTCTGAAGAGAATAATTAATTAAAGCTAATATAACAAAGGTTGTGTTTTTGAAAGTTTCTATTACCAACGGAAAACAAACAGCCAGAACACCAGAGATGCACAGCAGTAAACCAGGGTTTTAGCATACTACATACTTAGAAACTGAAGATACGCATTTTCAAAAGATAAAGATGTATTAGAAAGTTTTACCCCAACTTAAAAATATAAGATCAGCAGCATCCTAAGGATTAGGTGTTCAGCTAGTTAAATACTACAGTATTATTGTCTAACCAATAATGCAGATGCACCTCTTAAAGGGCATGCCATGGGATGAAAGAAATACAGATTCAACTTTTCATTGTAGCCCTTGCAGCCATATTCTCATGTCGGAACAGAGAGCACCCCAAGGCATGGTAACAATGCACCTGGGTGAAGTTTGTTGAGAATGTAAGGTTTGGACTTGCTAAGTTCAAAGCTAGGCCAGGCAGCTGCTGATTTTTGTTTCTTCTGTATGTCTTGCAGCAATTTCATCTACAATTTTTTTCAAGACTGATACATGCTCTGGTCATGACTGGAGCATCATCTTGGATTAAAGTTGTGCTTGCCACTCTGTACAACCATCCTGAGTCTTTCATTTTCCTCTGCACATTGGATAAACAGCAATGTTCAACATAATATGTGGGCTCAATCTCTGTATACTGCTAGGCAAGGGACAAAATTCCTAGCAGGTTCAACAGTGTCTTGCCTGGCACGTGAAGATCTGGAAGTGAGAGGGAATGTGGTATCACACGTTTATTTATGACCAACTGACTTAGAAAGCCTCCCAAGTGAAAAAAACATAAATGGGGAGCTTCAGGAAAAGAGCCATCTAACCAAGCAAAACTCAACAAACCCTGACCTCTTGAAAACACATTACTAGAAGAGAAGCATTGCAATTCCCAAGAAGATCTGTGACTCCTGGTTACAGGAAGCAAGATCTGGACATCGTGATGGGCAGCACTTTGCTCAGTTTACTATCAATGTTAGCTGTGTTCGCTTTGTCTCTGCAATGAAACTGAAAATGATATACTGGGTTAAGTCAGTGGCATGTCCTCTACATGATTACTGCTGCCTAGTGGGAACTTACAATCTACAAAGAAACCCAAAACAAACAAAGAAAAACCCCCACCAACCAAAAATCATAGAATGGTTTAGGTTGGAAGGGACCTCAAAGATCATCTAGTTCCAACCCCCTGCCATAGGCAGGAACACCGCCCACTAGCACAGGTCACTCAAGGCCTTGTCCAACCTGGCCTTGAACACCTCCAGGGAGGGAGCATCCACAATCTCCCTGTGCAACCTGTTCTGGAAAAGTTCTATGAGAAAGACAAGCCTGATTTTGTGAAGATCTGGAACATACATAAGTAAATATAGTCAGTGATACGGTAACCTATTCCATTCCAATTCATTCCAGTGTTGAAGAGGGTCTATAGGAACAAAGCAGAGCAGACTATGCCTTTTTCATTTATAGATCTACAGTTTCAGGAAAACTACATGAAATGTCACAGCAACAAGCAAGATGAAGAAGAGTTTACCACACCCAAACTATATCTCCTCTGCATTGCACAGGGAAGGTAAAAAAGAAAAATTCTCAGTGTGAAGTTATTACTAAAAAAAAAAAAAAAAAGGTACTAAAAAGACCTTTAATTGAACTATTGAGGATTTAATTGAATTAACAAAAGATACAAATAATAATAATTAAGGTACTGTCTCAGTATAAAAGGATAGAGGAGGTATCTGACTACTTAAGCAGTATCACTTCTAGAAAGAAGGAAAATGTACACCAGAGAAGTGACAGGAGCCAGGACAGTCTTCTCTGAACTGAACTGGTGAAATGAACCATCATGTACAGCCACAGTGTAGTGAACGTACATTGCATTCACAAAACCTCTGCCATGATCACAGATTGTCAAGTAAATACTATATTCAATACAGGGTAGTCAGTATGAAAAGCAGAACCTGGCTTGCCTTGTTTGACAGAGCTGGAATTCACTGTCCAACAGTTTGCTCAAGTATACCTTGACCAAAGCCCACAACAGACTTCCTCCACAGTGAGCTGCTGAAATCCAATAAAGAACAAGTAATAAGAGTTCCTTGACACATCCTTTAAAAAAAGCCTATCTACCTACTTGCAAGCAATCTTCTGTGTCTCTCAAAGGAAGCAAGTGGTGGGTGTTCCATCTGGCAATCTACCCACCTCATCTTTGTGTCCATCTATAATGCTCAGCTCTGCTTTTCCTTCCTTAGTAAGCAAAGCAGTCCAGAATCTATGCAAGACAAGAATCTGTATGTTTAAACTGACTAAAGGGTATCACAGGCATTTAGAAGAACTGGCCAGATCCTAACCATATGTCACACTACAAACAATGCCCTTAATACCATGCTTGAACTTTGTTCATCCCTGAACTGGTCAGGCACTGCACCACCACTGCACTAGGTGGTGATTGTAGGTGTTTTCCAACTGAACTCTTCTGTCTTCTCCTTTCTTCTTCTTCTCCTTCCTGAAGCAGGATGTGCTCGTGCTCCTGAACCAAATGCTTGCAAATCCCTTAGAGGTGTGCAATACCTGCTCATTTCTTCAGGGAGGTTTTATTCCTCTTGTACTCATTTTTAGAATTTCTTGAGCTGTTCCCTTGAACAAACATACTAAACAAAAAGAGTTTGAGAACAACAATAATCCATCAGAGAGAGGGTCCATCTAGCTCAATACTCTGTGTCTCCACTCCACCATGAACAACCACACATGTTTTAAGAAGTGCACATAAACAAAGAAGGTCTACTTTTGCCAGGGTCCTGACATGCTTAGAGGTCTCCGTGGCTGAGAACAGCCTCCCCTGGGATCCCTGCCCCCACTATCCCTGCTATGGGCCCAGGGGATATGTCTCAGATCAGCCTGGGGCTTCAGTCCTTGCCTGAGTGATGTCATAGCCTGTCTCCTGAATGGGGCTGGGACCTGCACTGCAGAGAGCTGCTCTCCTGGTTGGAGCCCTTGGACCTGAGTTTGTCACTCCGTCCCACTTCCTGCACTTACTATGAGTTGGGCAGCAGTAAGACTGCTATTCACCTGAAATGTCAGGAGGTGTTCAGCTCCAAAAAAATCTTTCAAGGACACAACACACGGGTTACAAGTGGAAAGAGGATTTCATTTTTCGTTTTCCTGAACCTGTTTCAGAATCAATGCTCACTAACACAAAGTCCATTGTGTAGCCAGGAGCAGGCTAATGTGTTCCTACTTCAGTTGGGAAAAACATCCTTTGCAGTTTGTCAAAGGAAAGCCACAGAAAGTAGCAGCAGGAACACAGGCCAGCCACTCTCTGCTTCCTGAAAAGTAAAAACTTGAATAAAAATTGGTATCCACTACACACAAAAGAAGAGGCGTATGGTATCATGCGGTATTTTCCAAAGTAAGATACATAAGGATGACAAGCAGACAATTTTCATCTTCCAAAACTCGAGAGCCCAAGAGCACCTGGGCTCAAGTAGTGCCTTGAAGGTGCAAGAGCAGCAGCAAGAACTGAGTCAAAAGGGCCCAGAGAAACCCTGACAAGGACTGTGCTCAACGCTACAGAGGAAAGGAAGCAGCTCCAGGGGCACCCAAGAAGTTTCCCTGTCCTAGGAGTCTAGAAAGCTTCCTCCCCCGAGACGTGGGGCAAAAGAGGCCATCTCCATGGTGCATGAGCAGCTGCAGCAAAAGAGAGAACCGATCCAAAAGGGATCAAATGGGTGCTGACAAGGGGCTGTGCTCAATGCCACAGAAGCAGCTCCTGGGGAACCCAAGAAGCTTTCCCATCCTGGGAGTCTAGAAAGTTTCCTTCCCCTGGATGTGAAGCATGAGGGCCACCTTCGTGGAAGCACAAGCAGCAGGCAGCTGGCCAAAATGGCCCAAAGGAGGCCTGGCAAGGGGCCATGCTCAGTGCTGCAGAGGCAGGTTAAAAAAACCCCACAAGCACCTAGTAGCCCACTTGAGGAAAAATAGCCTTTGTACCCGCTCAGGGCACGAGAAGCCACCTTCGTGGTGCATGAGCCGTAACCAAACCAAATGGGACCAGAGAAGCCTTGACAAGTGGTCGTGCTCAATGCTGCAGAGGAAGGCAAAAAAACCCTGGGGACCAGTGTCAATCCACCTTGGGGGAAAAAGTCCTTCCTGGCTCCAGCATGGCGATCAGCTATTCCCTGAGCATGTGAGCAAGACCTGCTCCCTCCTCCCACAGGCTGGTCATGCCTCCCATGAGATGCCCAAGTACTAATCTCTCAACCTGGAGCCACCTCGAGGCATTCTGAGAGTGGTCAAATGCCCCTGGCCTGATCAACCTCAGGGGCAGAAATCTTTCCCTGTGCCTGGCAGGGCACCAATGGGTGATCCAAAGCACTGGATACCAAAGCTCTGCAGAGCTCCTCAAAGCTGATACCCTCAGGCAACTCCAGAAGTTGGTTGTTCTTCTCACTTTCAACAGCCTCGTCTAGTTTCAGGTCATCCTCACTCAGCCCTTGCCAACTAATTCCACTGGATCCTCAAGGGCCACCTTTGGGATGTCTCTGGGTTGCTCCTAGGCCAGGGTCTGTCAGCAGACACAGGAGGCACTGTTACTGCTGTGTTGCTGTTGCCAGGTGATGGCATCGTGATACCAGGGTGATGGGCCTGTCATGCACAGCCCTGCCCATCATCACCCCACCCACCTCTGCCCAACATCCTTCAGAGGAAGCCCTTGGGGGTGCTGTCTCTGAGGCAACTCTTATGCCTAGGAGGCCAGGGAGGCTTGTCCCTGCCCTTGGTGGCCATGCGCTGGGCCTGCTGCTTTACATCGCTGATGGGTCCTCTGCCATTTGGCTCTCAAGTACAAATCCTGTACTGTTACTCTTCTCTCAGGTCATGGCAGAAACCAACCTTGTAGCCCAGAGACCACACCTATTAGCTGGCCTCCATCTGCACTAGAGCTTGATGTTCATGGGGCCTCTGTGGGCTTGCCCAGTCCTCTGATCTAGAGTGTCACAACTGCAGGAACAGTGATTTTTCCATTTGTAGTCATTAAAATAGTAAGGGACCAATTGTATCAGCCAACTGTCCATGGGACCTGATGGGATTCTCCCAAAGTACTGAAGAAGCTAGGCAGATGTTACAGTAGGACCTTTCTCAGTCACCTACCAAAGGTCTTGGGAGGTCCCTGCTGACTGAAAGGTAGCCAGTGTTATTCCAATTTAGGACATGGGAGCACAGGTTGTCTTCTCATTGCCGTGAGCAAGCAGACCACTCAAATACTTATAGCTTTGATGTTACATGCAGCCTGGGATTGTCACGTTCAATGGACCTGCAAGTCAAGCTCTGCCCTATGCAACACTTTTCCAGGACAGCATGTGATCAGCTCCACACAGGTACAAGGCAGCATTTTTCCACAAAGTGAGACCACCTGGTGCCCACAGATCACATTTTTAGGATATGGAAGCCTACAACTTCTTCAATAGCCAGCTGTTGGCCAGACACTTGAAAGAAGTTAAAGATAGGTCATATCGATGACAACCAAACCAATTTTAGAAATTTTGTGCCATTCCATGCTCAAGCACGAACACCAAGAGCAAAAAGCTCACCCCTATCTGGATTCACAGATCTTCCCAAGTAAGTCAGGACAAACAAAGATGAAACGTTCATGGGCAAGAAACAGGCAAACACATGCTATACCTTCCAATAACAGTATCCTTGCAACTCATTAGCCTACAGATCCTTTGTTCAGCAGAAGTATCTCAAAATATTTTTTTTTTAAATGGTACAAACCCTAGTGGATTGTCCCACAGGAAAACCAAAATTCCAGTAGTCTTATTATTAAGCACAATGGCAAAACAAGTGAAATATAGGAAAATTTATGGTGAATTTTCATTTAGCCCAGAAAGACCAAGAACTGGCTACATTTTACATTGCAAGTCTTAATGAGATTATTCCTTGCCAACATGGAGCTTGACACCAACTGCTCATGCCAGTCTGTGCCCATAATCTCTATCTGCCTAAGTATCCAGATAATACTATTTCTGCTCTTAATAATGATAATAAAAATACTTCCCCCACATCAAGCCCAGTGAGAAATCACAAACTGAAAGCATTTCAAATGCTGTCAGCCATGAAAATCAATCAGTGCTGACAACCCCAGCTGAAACGGGGCTCACTGAGGCTGTTGTCAGCAGTGCTGGAGAGCTGCCAGCCTAATCCCCTGGCTATAAATACAGCATTGCCAGTGCCTCCCGACAAGGGAAAATGAGCAGATTACATGGGGAGGTAACAAGCTTGAGCTGCACCACGTCATGGATGGGAGGGTGGTTGGAGGGGAGAAATCAGTTTCCCTTTGTATTCCCATCATTTGCTTTTGACCAATCTTTTGAATAAGTCTTCCAGCAAAAGAAGTTAGCCCTGCAGGCATTACTGCAGTCTTGCTCAGAAAATAAGGTGAGAATGACAAAAGGCAAACTCCTTTGCTCAGTAAAACAGAGAAGCAGTTAGCAAGTTCTCAGCAGGTTTGCTGTGTGGCCCCAGGACTGCCTCCATCTCAAACAGAACACCACACCTGGGGACCTGTAAGTTCTGGTGTTCTCTGATAAAGAGGAAGTTGCTGAGCAGTGGAACTGTAGCATCCTCTGGGCTCTCACTCTGGCCACCCAGGAAACAGTATTTAGAGGGAGGAGACAGTGAGTGACATGGGCATGCAGTCAAACCGATTCTCACCCACATCTGTCAATATTCAAGGTGCTCTTAAATGAAACTGGCACTTCTACCTCCCATTTGTCTGCCATTTGTCATGGTCTTTTAAAAGAGTGGTCACTTATTACAGTGAGAAACTAAACTAGAATCCAGTGATGAAAATTCCACTGAAGATCCACAGATTTGTATCATTCCTTAAATCCCGCCCAGGAATGATCAAACATTCTTTGACCCTTAGGTTTTATCAGTACTACAACTAGAGCTGCTTGCTGCTATTGTTCACACACACAGAGCCTTTGGTCTGTTGTGCAAGCAATTGGCAGTTCTTCTATGAGAATTATCCCACCAGCCAGAAACTGCAAAAAAACATAATTAAAGCATTGCAAAGTTTCCTCCATGCTTTAAGAACTTCACCAAAGGAGTCTGTGCAGCTACTGTGCATGTGTGGAGATGAGCATGTTCCAGTGAGTTAGGGGAAGAAATGTTTAAATAAATAAATAAAGTCCTCAAATATTCTGTAAGTTTTTGCCTTTGTTGTCAGACACCTGGGCTTTATGATGGTACTAGCTGTATCTTCTCAAAACCTTCCTGCTCTTGAGCAAAGAGGTGAACCTTTCAAAACACCACTTTCCATGTTAGTTCTCACCAAACAGTTGATTTATGCCTTACTGTTTTCATGAATGTTCACAGCTGAACCCTTTTTTTGTTTATTCAAATGTTAGGGAAACAGCTGCTTTCTCCAGAGCTGAAAGGGTGTTTGTGCCAGAACAAGACTCCCCACTATTACCTTGATCTTCATTATTCTCAGATGTTCAATTCCTCCCTTCAGAAGATGAACTCCTGCAAAGGGTACAGAGCAGTAATGTCACCTAGCTTATAGGGCTGCTCACTCATTATCCATTCCAAAGAGAAAAAGAATTCAAAAGAGTTACCTCTAACTAACTGTTTTATCCAAACTACTCTCTGAATTAATGACATGCCTGCTGAAACTAGGAATAAAATGGCTTGGAAAACAGCGCAGTCCAGTAAGCCACTGATCACCCTTATTTCTAAACAGCTCTACTCAACCAGCCAGTATGCTTGTGGATACCGGTGATGGAAGCAAGAGGATTAAAAACATCGTGAGACTGAAACAGAGTAGACTTAGATTACTTATAAGGAATAAATTATTTACTGGCAGGGTGCTGAAGCACTGAAACAAGTTGCCAAGAGAAGTTGCAGATGCCCCATCCCTGGAAGTGTTCAAACCCAGGGTGGATGGGTCTAGCAGAAGGTGTCTCTACCCATGGCAGGAGGGGTGGAACTAGATGATCTCTAAGGTCTCTTTTAGCCCAAACTATTCTATGAATTTGTAGATTCTCTCACACCTGTGTCACTGGGAAGCTCAGTGTTTTCAAAATGAAAAGCAGAGATTCAGAACAAAAGCTGCCTTAAAAAAAAGAAGCTTCAGTGGGTGCAGGGGAGAAAGGCTAACTGCTTTAAACACAGGTTATGAAACATAAAAATAGTAATTTTTCTTCAGAGCACAAAGGCACACAGAAAACCATGCCAAGATCTGTGCTGGGGTCTCTCCTGGGCTAGGTATTCCCAGATGATAGGAATATAGGTGACTAATGAAACAAAGTTTGCAGGTACCAATACATCAAAAGAGGAAAAAGAATTTCAAAGAGTTGCAGAAAGACCTCACTTGGCATGCAAAGAATAACAGGGCTGATAAAATTTACAAAGAAAAATGTTAAATCATGCACTTAGGAGAATGTAATCCTAACTGTACATATGCAGTGCTGGACTACAAATGGGTCATTTCAGAAGACAGCCTTGGGAGTTAGGAGACTGCTCAATAAAATACCAACTCAGCACTCCTTAACTCTCATGAAAGCAAAGAGTAACAGGACTTAAGAACAGAAAACTAAACACTGAATAGCAACTATGATGGATTTATATACAGAATGTATTTTCTTACTATTGGAAAAAGGATGCAACTGACCTAACAAATAATTCAATCTGAATCAGAGGTGACTAAGAAGGCACATGAACAAGGACTGGAGATGATGTTTGGAGATTAGGTGTCCACTGTACCTTCTAGAGAAGGAACTGGGGACATCAAACAAAACCTGCAGGTGGCAAATTCACAAGCAGCAGAGGAAGTGGTTCTTCACACAGTATCAACTCAGGCTGTGACACTCACCTTCACAGAATACTGTAAAGGCTAACAGGAGTACAGGTTCAAAATACAATTGGAAAAATCAATGGAAGTAATATCTGAAGAGCTCACCTCTGAGTCAGAGAAGTCTTTGAGGTTGGAATGCTGCTAAAGTAATTATATTATTGTCCTATTGTGCAATTTCCAGGCTTTCAGTCTAGTTGGTGTTGGATACAGGGGGCAAGGTAAACATTTTTGGACTGACATGGTATGTCATTCTTTAAAAAAAAAAAAAAAAAAGGAAAAAGGACAAACTTAGCCAAAACAGATTTAAATTAGCTTTCAGTATGTTGTCTGTGTACCTCTCAAGAACCCTTCAATGAAGTTCCTATATTGAAAGACTTATTAACATTTTTCCTTCTAGAAGCCTTATCAACACACTTCTAAATCTGTTCTGTCACATTTGGATATAAAAAAGGGTCTCATTTTCAGAATGAGAAAAAATGCTCTTACATCACAAAAAGTAAAACCAAAACATAAGCCTAGAGGAAAGTTTAAAAATACACATCTGTCTCTACTTTAGACCATTACAAAAGTATTGCTACAGTAAGCTGTCTGAAGCACTAGGAAGCAGTGGTTGGCTGGCTAAAAAACCCCAGATATTTACTTTTTCTAAAAATACATGTATAAGAGATGAACCACAGTCTTACTGTTTTCAGCTGTGTGACCTGATGGTCACCTGCCTGTCTTAAGTAGTTACCCACCTGTACCTTGCACTACCTTCTCATTAGCCCTATCATAATGATACATGCTTAATCTAGCTGGAAAACCCTATCTACAAACATACGTCTTGCTACAACCTGAACAATACTCCCGACCACAATCAAACAAGATGCTTTACTAAGAGAATTTCCCATAATCCGCAAGTTCAAACGGCAATGAAAAAAAGGAAACTCAGAAAGGAAAAGCCAACTCCTAGGACACTGATGGCAGACAAAGGAAATTGAGCACTAGAAATCAGGAAAAATATCTCTGTGATTTAGAGAAAATACACAATTTTTAAGAACTTGGGAGAACGTCCTACAATCAAAGCAAGAATCAATTGTGTCTGCATTGGGCAGCTTCTCAGTTCTCAGGGGGATTCCAGATGCCACTCATATGCTGAAGAGATTTTCAAGAACCAGTTAAACCCTCCCAGAGGGAGGGGAGAGAAAAAGAGAGAAAATGAAACTATACAGCCTGAAACTCTTCTACAGATTTCAACTCCAAGATACCACACATGTGCAAGGCTTGCCACAGCGAGGGAGTAGGGCAGGCTGGGCAGGGAGTGTGGGCAAGGGAGTGTGGGCAGGGAGTGTGGGCAAGCTCAAGCAGAGGACTGGCTGGTCAGGCTGCCTAGAACAGGCTGCCGACGGGACAGTGGGAGTGTGATGTGAGCCCATCAGCCGGAGCATGCTGCTCCCCATTAATCAAACCTGGGCTTCAACAGTGGGCCTGACAAGAGAGAAGGATCTAATAAAACCCTGACAGACTGAAAGTGAGAGAGAGTCTCTTGCCTGTCTCTCTCTTCCCTTTGAAATGTGGGGTAAAGGTTGGGGGAGAACAAAAAGACACTGATGATTGATAACAACTTAATATCTTTGTGCAGCTTTATCAGGCTTTTTAACTAATGACTAAAGCAACTCCACCTCTACAAAATCAATCATCATGTCATAAAAGTCTAAAACATTACAAAATTAAGTGCCTGCCCCAGGGATATAGCGCATGTGTCATATTTAAAGCGAACCTAATACTGTTGGGGGTCTCTGGATGTTATTTCTTACTTTTATTTCCCTCAGAGATATTCAGAGATGGGGAAAGAGATGATTCAAGTAATCCTTTAACTCACTTATCAGAGTCATGTGCTTATCAGAGAAGTGAACTCAGGGATCTAAATAATTAAAGCATAAATACACCAGCAGGAACAACCCTGCAGCAGCTAAGCAAGACAGACATTACAACCCTGTCCCTCCTAAAGAAATTCAGTCTTTAACATAAGAGCAAATAAACTCCACATATCAGTTTCTGTGTGCCTCTTTTTAAGAATGTCTGGAAACCATCTATTTCAATCCACTGTTCTCAGACAAGGGCTAAAGATGAGCACATGGAGTAGTTGACATGTATGGTATACCTCTTATGGACAGATGAGCAGAATCAGGACTATACTTCTCCAACAGGTGCAGGTAAGTACAGAGCACACCTCTACTTCACTAGGAAAATTTCACCTGCTCCAGGAGGTAAAAGTTGTGTCATCAGTAGTCTGCCAAGTCATTTTTAACATAAACACGTTACTCTGGATTGCCCTGGTAAAATAATTTTGCCTTTGTCATAAAATGACTTAGCCTTTGTCACTCAAAGGTACAGAATTAGAAGACACTGAAACTCAATATTCCCTTTTTTTTAGAGGGAAATAGCTAGGAAATCCTAAGGAAGGGATTGATTACGGGAAAGAGAAATGGTCAATTGAAACCAACTAATTAAATTCCTAATTTAGAATTCAGCAGTTCTTTATCCTGCTTGCAGAGAAAAAAAGTAAATACATTTTGTATCTCCTCGTCTTCTGTACTGTATAAAGGAAACAAAAAACTCCTGCCGTTCAGCTCACATTCTCCGCAGTTTCTTCCTATGGGCAAAAGACATGAGCGAGGGCTACCAGGAGCACACAGCCCTTTGTCTGCTCCTTTGTGCAGATGTAGCTGTATCACTGCTGCTCTCCTTCTGTACCACTGACTTATGCCTGTCCTTTCCCTGTCATTTAGGCAAAACGCCCATTCTTCTAATTTATGGAAAGATTTTTCTCCAAGTGGGTCAGATACCTAAAAGTGAGATCGAGACTTAATTTCCTAAGCAATTTAAACGCATCAGGAAAAAAAAAAAAAACCAGCATGATATTCTAGTTCAAGCTTTTGTAATCCTTGAGTGGATATTTATGTGGCAGTGACTTAAACTGTCATTATCAGCAGCTGTTGCACACTGCCAGGTGAGATCAGGAGAGCTTTTCTCTACAGTCAGGGGAGACTGTAGAGTGATTTGAGTTTTAAACTGTCCCTATTTCAATTCTGTCTATAACCATACAAACCTTTTAACAGGCATGGCTCCTGCCAACTAGGAATTACTTGCCAATGAATTTTAGGGATTTTTTTTAAAAGCTCAAATTCAATACAAGTCTTCCTATTCTTTTTTTCCCCTTGTATACAGCACATTATTCCAACCCCTCCCTGTTCACAGACTTTCTGAGAACTGTATGTAGACTAAAACTAGACTTCATAGAAAGACTGCTAACTACATTTGCAAGCAGCTGAACATCCACTTTTATCTTGACATGAAGTCAGAAAGTTTAACTTGCAACATCACTGTTGGTTCTATGGCAACAGATGGTGACATCAACCATAGGATCACGATTCCACTATAGGATCACGAAGGATTAGTTTTGCACTGAGGAAGTTAAGATCTAATACAAACAAATAGTTACAGGAATTGCAAAGAGAATTTACGGCAGGGTAGTTTACTCATTGTGTAAATGTTCTTCTTGTTTACTCCAGCACGACAATCCCTTTAAATCAATCAGCTGTTTGCAAATTAAGTACAAATGGATTAACTTTTTAAAACAAGCTCAGAGGTTCAAGGTGGGGTTTGTACACATACCCAGTTATGACTGCACTTGGGTCTACACATCCCAGCTATAATAAAGATGAAGGACCAGAATATTACATTATCATTCCCTCACCATAACCTCAAGGACTTTTACTTGCCTTAAGCTGGTTATATCATGAGTGCAGCAGGTAGACTGATCATTTTTATTGTGCCTGCTTTAACAAGCACTGCTTGTTATCCCTGAAAACCTTGTGGGGACAATGATTTAATTACATGACATATTCTGTTCCCTAAGGGAGGACACTTAAATAGATTAATTCCCTGGCCCTTCACCTTCTCGCTACCAAAAGAGGATCAAACAGGGGGTCCCATGCTTTAAAGGCCTCTCCAGAGACACCTATTTATTATTAACTGTCCCTAGCAAAATCCAGTCCTTGGTGGGACAGCACGTGCAATCAAAGAGGCAACTTGCCCAATGTACAAATATGGAGACAGATCTTCCCATGACATAGCTAAGACTGCTGGTGGGATATGGAAATCCACATTCTGCAGCAGTTCCAAGGACTCTAGCAGGTGGGAGATGAGACAAAAGCCTGATTAGTAGCAGCACAAGAGGGAACTGCTCCTTGGGAACCACCTATACAAAATGCTCTGGACCAATTCTCTTCTAGGACAGGTACCTTAGTACAGGCACTCAGCATGTCAATTCCACTACATCAAAGTACACACACTGGACTCACACACACCAGACTCACACACACCAGACTGTGCAACTGTCAGTTACTGATAGACAGTTTTTCACTACAGTAGATGCCAAGTCCTTTCAACAAGTGGCATTTAACTTTCTGATGAGTATTCAAAGGAATTCTACTAGATTCCAGCATTTGCTGCATCTCTGCAGACAATTTTTATCTTGAAACTGTGCCAGCTTTGACAGTTTTTCTGCCTCCAGAAGCAGTAAGTTTGCAATTGTGAGCATGCCCCGCAGCTGCATGGCCATGCCCTGGGAGAACTGCCATCACAGGGCATAAAGGTAATTCTGATTTCATGCCCACTCGGTCTCATGCCTCTTTGCTGAGATGCCAACTAGGGTATGAAATTCTGTTCCACTATCAGAGTTTTCTTTTATATGTACGCATCAATTAGATGACCAGTCCTGTTGCATAAAGCAGATTGATTAGCACAGCCCTTAAGGAAGGCAAGACTTTAAGCAGTTCTCTCAAGACTTACAGCTAGGCAATAGCTGAATCACACAGCAGTAGGACAGTTGTTTTAAATCTCACAATCCACCTCCACAGATGCGTATGTGCTCCTACTTTTATTGTTAGAGGTCTCTTTGTTGGATTGTCCTTAACAGTGTATTAATTTACAATGAGTAAGAGACTCACCTAGGAAAACACATTCACTTTGCATATGCACAATTTCTATAAAGTTAATCAAGAAACTGATCCTGGGGAACTTCAGGTACATTCCACTTCCAGACACATTTAGTTGGATGTGACAGATTTTTTTACCTTTTTTCACACATAACTTGCGATAATGAGAAATCTTTCAAACTGTGTTGTCACCTCTGCTTTTCTTTCCCACTGCTTCCAAATTCATAGATTCATAGAATGGTTTGGACTGGAAGGGACCTTAAAGATCTCCTACATCAAATCCCCCTGCCATGAGCAGGAACATGTTCCACTAAATCAGGCTGCTCAAGGCCCTGTCCAACCTGGCCTTGAACACCTCCAGGGAGGGTGAATCCACAACCTCCCTGGGCAATCTGTTCCAGTATCTCACCATCCTCACTTTGAAGAACTTCTTTACAGTCAGGTTGTACCCTGATCCTCGTAGGGCCAAACTGCTGCTCTCTTGGGGCTGAATGGCCATCTGGAGATGGCTTCCTGAAGCATGCTGGGATTCACAGAAGAACTCCACATGATCCAGGCTGCCCTTCCCAGGGCATGGATCCCTGGATGGCTTTCTCAAGGCTCAGTTTTCCTTGCAGGTTATCTTGAGAAGAAGACAGAGAACAACCTTTTTTTTTTTTTTTTTTTTCCCCAACCAGCTTCCTTCATGTTCCTACAGCCCCTAGGACACTACTAGATACTTGTTCCTCCAACAAGTACTCCATGAGGAAGCTAAAAAGTATGCATTCCTAAAAACCTGTTGGCCAGAAATAAAAACATGCTACCTCAGAACACTCATTTAGTTACAGGGAAAAAAAAACCAAAAACCATAGAGAAAAGGAAAAAAACCCCATCCACCTCAATACTGGAAACATTTGACAAGCCATTTAGACTCTGTGCCTCAGCCACAAGAGACAAATGATGGTGATAATACATCCTTCTCCTCAACTCCCTGCCTGTTCAGTCATTGAACAGGAGACTTGCTATGTGATATACACAGCAGGCTGCTCTTGCCTATAAACCGCTGGTACTCCTCTGACAGCTACATGCAGACTCACTAAGGAAAGAAATGGCTCCATCTAACACTGCCTTTAAGATCAGAAACAGTGGTGAAACTACATATGCATAGATACTCCACTGGTGTGAAGGAAGAAAAAAAAGTGGGGAAATGGATGTATTTGGATCTTTTAGCTACTGGTCCAGGCAACAGGAAGAACAGTCACCAACCACATAGTTAACAGGCGCTGCAGGCTGCCTCCAGAAAGAGCTAACTTGCAAAAAATATTTTGTAGAGAACTGAACGTCTGTGAGATCTGGAATCATTCAAATTGACATCTAAGTGTTCCCCAAATGATGAGCAGGTTCTGGGATGAGCCATGTGCAGAAGTTCAGTTCTCATCTAGGTCTAAGGAGGAGGAGAGGAAGGAGGATCATTCCTTTGCCCACCAAAAGACAGAGCAGGAAAAATGACAGTGCACAGAAAGCCTGGAGTGGTGAAGGAGTGAAGTTAAAGAAAAACACTACTAAAATCCCTTTCTAATGGAAATGAGGGCTGAGCTATTAG
Source organism: Ramphastos sulfuratus (assembly GCA_013399055.1). NCBI lineage: Eukaryota > Metazoa > Chordata > Aves > Piciformes > Ramphastidae > Ramphastos > Ramphastos sulfuratus. The sequence continues at coordinate 94,219 of WBNM01020101.1, forward strand.
AGGAGCTAGCATAGCCTTTCATCAGTGAGGGAGATCAGTAATGGTCAGTAGCAGTGTCGCTTTGGTTGTGCTTAAACACAGTCTCGTAAAAATTACTAGGATGGTTTGTGGCCTTTGGTCTTGCTAAAAAGACATATTTAAGATCCAAGTTCCTTCAGCCTTCCTAAAATGGCTCTTAAAATTAATCAGGCAGTGTGCATTTGACCCACTTTTACTTACTACTCCCAAAAAAGCGATGCTTCCTCCAAGCCCTGACCAGCAGATGAACCTAGGGCCTTGGATCCACGTCACACAATGCTGCCTATTCGAGCATGACCTCCAGAGGCTCAGAGCCCCATTCATATTTCATATTTCACAGATGTTTTCCCCCCCACTTTTGATGCCTGCTTTTAATGCACCACTGGGTCTCTCTACAATCCCCACTTTAAATATATCTTATTTTTTTGTTGTAAGAAAGCAATGAGGTGAGAAGCAAAACTGAAAGGCCTGACAGTCTCAGCTTCCTACTGCCATAATCCTTTGTTTATGTCAAAAAACAGAGGCTGTAAGTGACAAAAAATCAGCAGAGAGTGGAGGATGCACAGAACCATTTAAAAGACAGTAGTGACGTGACAGTCTTGAAAAGGCCAGAGTTGGCGTTTGTCAGGCCAGGAGGGTGGGACTGCATTAAGCTGCATTTCATTATGAAAAAATAATACTCAGAAACTATTAAGGTGTCCCATGTGGCTGCTTCGCCACATTTAATTTAATGTCTTTCCTCTCCAATGACCAATTCACCCCCCACTTTCTTACAACTGATGACTTGTGGGTCTTAACCTTACAAGCAAAGATAGGTCTGACCCATTAGTTACCCTATTTAGAAGCTTTTGTTAACCTATAGCATAGAGCTTCAGCCATGATTTTACATTGAAGCTCCAGATCACATAAGCAGATGGTGTCATAAAAACTCACCTCCCCCTACTCTATTTATTCAGCTTCTGCTGTGTAAGCCACACTCATTCTTCATGCACCATTTTCTAGGCAAGATGTCATCCCCACAGATCTCAAGCTGGGGCAGCAGGTATCTGAGATGTTGGTCATGGGGAATGCCGCAGGCAGTGCATGCATTTGAAGCTGCTGCTTCTGGCCTATTCTTGGGAAAAATATCCCAAACATCAAAACAGAGACACCAAATGCAAAAGCCTCCTCGAATATGTAAAAGCTCAATTTGCATTTGGGAAATTAGAAGTGAAATAAGAGATGGAGAAAATTTCATCTAAAATACAGCCTTAATGCTACAGTGCCTTCTGTATCTGTTTTAAGTTTTTAAGCTCCCTATTCCCATTGTCCAGAACCAATCTGCCCACCAGAAGTATCTATTTTCTCCTTCCAGAAAGAACTACAGGAAAGATAATAAATCCAGAATCTGCTGGCTACAGAAGATTTCCTAGTAAGCTGTAAAGCTCACAACCTTTGAAATCTATCTCTTAGGAGTGATAAATGACTCAAAAATGAAGTATGAAGAATTAAGTAATGGAAAAAAATGTAAACATAAGTAAGTCTCTCTTTTACATTACATTTCTGAAAGAAATTGGAAGGCTAAAGGAGAAAAAAAAAACACTCAAGCTCCAAACAGTACTGAGAACTGTCAAAGAGGCATCATGCATATGCAACAATAATAACTAATGAACAATTTGTCTGGGTATCCTGTCTCAAAGTCAATGAGTAAAATTCCCATAGAAAAGATTTCCAAAGTCTTGCCTCTTTGCTTTTCAGAAGGAGAAAGATTAGTCTTGTGACTCCACTGTAAAACATCTAAATTATAAAATAGTATTAATTCCACTGCTGCTTAGCACCAGCAGTACATAATTTTTCCTGTTTGCGCCATGAGGTTCTGGCTCCAAACCCAAAAAGCATGGTGGCTGTGTGATAACAGGATAGAAGCAAACTCCTACCCATGAGAACCTCACTTGGTGAGCTCTAATACGATGACATGTACAGCAATGAGCTTTTATTGATTTTGCGTTTGGACCTGGCTCAAACATTCAGGCAGTCTCTCTACAGGAAAAAAGATTATGTGGGAGTGTAGAAAGGACAAGTCTGGTGCTAACAGTAGCAGAAATGGAACAAATACAATTTCAACTCTTCAAAATAATTGAGTTGTTTCTATAATAACAGGAAAAAAACATATATAAATAAAGTAAAATATATAGGAGAACTAAGAGAAAATAGAAATACTGAAACACTGAAAAAGCTACTGAAAACCAACATTGCATTGAATCTTGAGTTGAATCTGTTCCAACAAACCCTCTTTCTTTGATCACCTCTTTGTGCCCAGTCAGTTCTGCTGGGCTGTAGGCATGCATTTTCACCAGTTTGTTTCACATGGGAATATCTCACCCAGCCACTGCAGGAAGAGCATCTTTCCAGACTTCCCAGCACAGGCATGCCTTGGGGGAGAGTTTGAGAGGCCATCGAGAACTCACCAAGTGTCCTAAGAAGAAGAGTTGTTTTGGGAACCTTCTCCCCTGGGAGAGGAAAGCCTGCACTCCTTCAATGATCAGAAAATGTGTTCTGTAGAAGTCTGTGAAGTGTCATTGCCAAAATCTCAGTGACCAGAGAGCCCAATGAGCAGTCCTATAAACAGACAGCAAGCAATGTCATCCACTTAGGGAATCTGTATCAGATCTACAAAATACCCTTGGCTGTCTCCCAAATTATGGAGTAACCCAATCCATGGAATCCAACAGCAGCGGACTTGGCCCAGAAGTACTGGCTATTAAGACCAAGTAGTTGCCCATTAGCAGCTCAGGCAGAGCTGATATAACCACACAACTTCAAATAAAGGAGATTTCCAGTATATCTAGACCAGACACTGGTCTAACTGTGCCAAGCCCCAGATTGTCAGTGAAAGAAGTCTCATAGCACTGAAATTAGTGGGGATTGCCCTGGCTGAAAAAAACACACAACAGCTCGTCCTGGTAGGTCCCTCTGTGGAAATCAGTTACTTTGAACAATTACAAGGCAGCTAAATGTCCACAGGTGGACAGACACATTCCTGGACCCTGTTCTTCCCACGACTGCCAGGAGTCCTGCATTCCCCCTGCTCCCAGGGTTTGCCAAGCCAGGCCTGGCTCCCGCAGCTGCGGCTACAGCTGTGGCAGGTGCAGGGTGATGGCAGAGCTCTCCTTTGGAAGGCTCGCAGCCAGGCAGAGATAAATGACCCACAATGACACTGCAATCAGCAGCAGAGGTATTGTAATCTCTTCCTTCTTTTCTGCACACCATTTATAAAAGCCAGGGCAAGCTATTTAATAGCATGTGGGCTGAAAGAACCAGGAGATTGCCACGCAACTGGAATGCTAAGCAATGCTACCTGGAGCTGGGGTTTACATGAGCACTGGTAGCACCAAGCAAGAGAACGAAGCTGGAGTGTGTACACACACTCTGCATAGGGAGATGGAAAGTACCAAGGCCTGGAATGGGCCTTATTCAGCATCTGCATTTTTCAGAAGTCATTGTTTGTAATCTCAAGGTTAGATTTCTTTGCTAAAAATGCAATCACTCACTCTTTCTGCGACAATTTGTTCCAGTTCATATGAACTTGTGAGTGAAGCTCAATCATTTGTGAAGTGGTGACGTACAGAAAAGCATGCTGCAGGCTACCAACAGGCAATTAATGGAGCAAAAACCGCTGCAGATTAGAGTACCCAAGTATACTGCCTAATTGCAAAGCAAAATGTATATCACATTAAGTATGTGGCACCTGAGGTGAAACAAATGCCCTGACATCTTGGGTTTTTTTGCTCCACTTATCAACTTGGTGAAGTGTCCTAGTATCCACAGAAGGAATTTAGCAGTGGGGGAGTTCAATGGTTTTAAAGAAGAGGTAACACACGAATAACATAATCCTGCCTCTACACTCTATCCAGAGTCCTGGAACCTCCGCAAATTGTTTTATGCTAAGCAAATCTTTGACATTTCCCTCTGCCCTGCAAATTTTATTTAAAAAAAAAAGATGGATTTAGGTCACAACTGATAAATCTCACCAAATCTGATCACCCTAGCAGAGGACTCTTCTTTGACTTCGAAGCTGGAGAAATCAGACAGAGGCTATTTCCTTTCTCAGGACTGCATTTTGCCTTCTTGCACAAACAGAAGTGGCTGGTGAAATACACTTAGGAAAGAGGACAGGAGGAGTTCTTGAAGACTCTAAAGAGATCCTAGTCCTAAGAAAGATTCAACTTTACTTAAAACTTTTTTTGATAAAATGTTTGGCCAGGCAGTACTCAACCTTTGTGCAAATTCCCCTGAAGAAATTTATTCCAGTGTTCACCTGAACTCACCTTTTCTAGTTTCAGCACAAGTATTCTGGCTGAAATTTAAGGCCATTAATTCTTGTGTCATGTTTCCCAAGAGTATGCAACACATGCAACATATGAAACACTAGTCACTCACACCATCAGCTAAAGCTGTGATGATTGAGCTGAAAGCAGTTGCTGCTGTTGTCTGTGGATGGTCTGCACATTACTTCCCCTCCTTCCTCCCAGCTCTTGCTTGTTTGTCTCATCTTTGAATGAGATGACAAATTTAAGCTGAGGCAGTCATTAGTTATATGGTTTGTTCTGAACCTAGCACAACACAGGAGCTAAAATAAGCAAGTCTTTTCAGCACCACTACAGCATAAATGATGCATAGCCCCCTACGGAGCCGTCTCCTGCCCTAAGGTTCCTCCTCATTGTCTCTGCATGCATAGCCTCTGAACAGGGTTATGAGACCTCAGGATGGGTTTAAGCACAAGTACTTGGACACTGGACAGTATAGTTGACAATCTCTTTAAAGTAATCCCTGGCCAGCCCAGTACTCAGCTCCTCAGAATTGCTCCACCATCACCAGACAGGCAAAAATAAGACAATTTACTTCTTTTAGAAAGGAATATATTTTCTTTAATAAACTAGAGTAGATTCTGCTCTTCCTAATCACTCTGCTAATAGGAGCTACAGATCTTTTTCCTTTCTGCCTGGCAACGCCTACCAGAGCTTTTGATACTCCACAGACAGTTAAACCGTCTGTCACAGAACAGGGTGTTTCCAGTTACGGAAGATGACTTTGCTGAATCTCCCCTTCTCTCCATATGCTCACATGCAGTCAGCCAACCCACAGTCACCTGAAATTCTTCCTTGCAAGACAGCTTCTGAGAGGCGGCCTCCAAAAAGGCTTTCTAACAGAGCATACAACAACAAGTAATAAGTTGGAGCTGTCAAGAAAGTCCAGGTAATGAAATATTGTTCATGTAATGCTGTAAGAACACATGGGGATGGAAATTCAACAAGTTATGTCGCCTTGGCTGTAGCTGGGGAACATGGGACTGTGGGAATTGGACAGCAGAGACAAATGAACAGAATCTGCTGCTACAGCTTGGGTAGAAAATGACATGATGACATGTGACACAGCACTTAGCTTTGCTGAAGCAAGTACTGTCCCTGCAGAAGTACTGCGTAAATGCGTGTGGTTAGCGATACATTTTTCCATGCATCAGTGTGATGTGTTGGAGCCCAACAGGAAAACTTTCTGTGGTGAAGGCAAAGCTCTTCTGCTTTTGCTGTTTCCGAGCACAGCAAGACAGATGTGATTAGTGCTACACCTTCTACAGAAAACTCTTTTTTAGCTGGAACAACTATCTTTTAAAAGAACTGTAGCAATGTTCACAGAGCAGCTGGAGAAGTCATTCGATTCTCTGCAGGCAGCTAGGAGCCAGCTCATGTTTGGTTTCCCAGCTGGACCTGTACAGAGAGGCAGAGTATTGCATTCTTCCTGCACAAGAAGGCCGGGTCAGGTAGACATCTGCCCCAGGAGACGAGCTCCTATCCTCTCCCATCCCCTCTCCCTCATCCTCAGTCCTGTGCCCACGCTGGCACACAGACACACAGTGCATGGGGAGATGTCAGCAGGCACGTGAGGTGCTTCACGGGCTCCGGGGCAGCCTTGCCATCTGTTTCTGTGAGCAGCCACTCTGCTGATGGGCTGGGATTTCTGGAACGTGAATTCTAAACTGGTCTTTCTGGAATGTGAATTCTAAACTGGTCTGTCCTGGTTTGCTCATGAAAGCAACACTTACAGCCAGGAACTTAGCTTCTTGTGAGTTATTTTCCTTTTCACTTTTTTTCCCACCTCACAGCAGCGAGTAGGATAATGAGCTAGTCTTGCTGTGCACAGAAGATCTCAATGTTAAATCCACAAGGTATCTGTTTCCTACATAAGAAATCTAACAAGTAGGCTGTCCTCTGTACTTTCTGTCAAGCATATGGGATCCCACATTATGCATGCAGGACTTCCATAACTGCATGTAAAGTGCTATTTCTCACACATAAATACTCACGAAGGAAAGGCAATTCATGCATCCTTATTCTGCAATTCAAATTCTGCCTCATTTGTATCAGTGGAAATCCACTGTGGTTTAGTGAAGTCAATAACTACTCTATTGCATCATGCTTGTATGCCCTTGTATGTCAGCATCTCTACATTCTGTATTTTCTAACAAAGAAAATACAATTAAAAAATGAAATTAAAAAGTCACACAGTGATCACAATTAAAGCTGCTCTCACCAGTAGATGACAAGTACCTAATCAGTTCCCCAACCACAGCAAGTTCTTCACTTGAGTCAGTCACATGGCTCAACAGATGCCAGCATATTCTTTCTGTTTAGATACATTTAAAACATTAAAAAGTACTTCATTTGGAATTAAAAACAGAATGGCAACGTATATTGTTTTAGAGTTGTTATCAGATGGCAGTCCCACTGCTCAAGAGGAAAATGATTTGTCTGCATTTATGGTGATATAGATTTATCTCTTCAAAAGTATAAGAATACATTTCCTGAAGTGTCAGATTTTCAAGAAGCCCTTTAAGGAAGACTTCATGAACCACTATTAGGCTTTGATTTTTTTTTTTTAAATCTCCAGCTCCTATTTAGCCTGCAAGTGCTGCAGATCCCACACTAAACAACTTGCATCTTCGATTTGTGGGCACAGAAACAGAAAAAGGGAAAACAAATGACAAAAATGGGATTCTAGGTAGGAGAAGGTGGCTTTTACACAGCAATCACTTAGGTAACATCAGAAAGTTTTTCTCACCAGCTCCTAACCCTGTTTGATATCACTTCCATATCAGTCTGAGTGTTTTACCTAGAGCTGCTCTCCTTGCTCCAGAGGGAGCTGCTACCCTCACCAGGGCTGGAGGCCTAACCATAGCATTGTCAAAAAGAGCCTGTAAGGTCCTTTCCTTTCCAAACCTGGAGCTGAAGTGACCCAGAGGGTACAGCATCACAGCTCAGCCCATGGGAAAACTAATATTACAGATTGCAAAAATGGCTTCCTAACCACAGGAGAAACAGTCAGAAAATGCTGTGTGATGCATGAAAGGGGAGAGGGAGGGAATAACAAAAATAATCCCACAATAAAGCAATGCTCTTTTAGAGCATGTACACTTACCTAAATTTCATCAAATGGTGGCACAGGGTCAGGTCAGAAGACATCAAGGAAACATGGAAAAGAAAAGAAAGAGGGGGGGGGAAAGAGAATAAATTAGTTCAAAGACAGTTAACCTTGATGATAGGAGCTAAGAAGACCCTAAACAAAACAGATTCAACCTTTAACTGAGTGAATGAAGTTTAACAAATGAATTCTACCCAAGCGCTGCCTTTTTGCTCTGTGTTGGTTTAGTAGCAGCATGGTGCACACAGATGAGTTAATACAAAAAGGCAAGAAATAAACCCAAATCTACAGTGCACTGGGGATGGCACAAAACGTCACCTGCAAGGCTCACAGAAGCTGCCCACCAAAGAATGTTCCTGCACAGATTCAGCACAGGTGGCTTGGGCACACGAAGGCCTGACTGCCTTCAGAGCTCATTGACTTTGGCTAAGCAATCTCAGAAATTTGATTTGTATTGAGCCCATTAATTCTTAGCTAAGCTCAGAGCACATTTCACAAGCAGACAACAGGGAAAAAAATGCTTTAAAAGGAAAGGGAAAAAGACAGGAAAATGAATAATCTTAAAATATCTTGATTTTGCACTGTTTTGTTTGTTTTCTTATTTAGACTCCTGATGAAATGGTATTTAATACAATATAATCTTATTCTTTCATCCCACCTTAATTCTTAAAAGATTTGGTAGAGGAACAGCCATCACTCCATTTCACTCATTGTAGTAACTGACAGTAACCTGTACTTCAATCACAAGCAAAGTCAGATGGAAAAGGGATGTGCATTATTTATCTCAAATACACACAATTTTACTTCAGTCCAATCTACCCTTCTGCTTTCTTTCCCTAAATCAGGGATGGACATTTCCAACAACCAGATGACCATTGCTCCACAATGTTTTTTCTTCCATAGTCTTTCATTTTCATCATCTTACTTTTGCCAAAGCTTACTATGATTTGATCTTGAGTCTTGCCATAGATTTTTATTTTTAAAAAACTTCCTTGTAATCTCTCTGTTAGCTCAAACAAACGAGATCATCTTTGTTAAAAATAGGCATCAACTCCCCTCACATTCATTCAGACCTTCAGTGAACAGAGGAGGAACGACTCTTCTCCATCCTGCCCATTCTCTGAGTAGGGGCAGCAGATGCAGAGACTGGGAAACAAATTCCAAATACATAATAGTAAGTAAATCCCTTTTGCTGTGGGAAAAATAGAAACATAGGCACCTATAGAAAGCACTGCAAAGGAGAGCCATACTAATGGCAGACTAGGCAAATTCGAAGGAAAAAAAAATCCATTCAGAATGACTACGTACAGTAGACACTGCCTCTAGTTCAGAAAATCTTGAGCTGAAATAACTGGAAACTAGGAGAGTTTACTCAGGGGAAGTAGCATACACCCTTCTGTGATCTACAAAGGCCACTTCATTAGAAGGACTGAAGACACTGTGTTAAGTTGAGATTTAAATCTGACCCAGCATAGCTAAATTCTAGTATTCAAAAGTTCAAGCCTGGCTATTTTCCAGGAAGCCTCACTATGGCTAGAAACCAGGGCAGGTGTTCATAATGACTAAAAGTGCTAAAGAAAACGTAAACCAAAAATTAAACAAACAAACAAACAAACAAAAAATAATCAAGGAGGAAAGAAGAACTGCTTCACTTACTCCACTAAATAATCAGAAGTTAAAAACCCAAGGAAACAATGAATATATTTGGCTTTATCATTAATGTTTGAATTTTGAGCCAGAGACAATCCACAACCCAAAGAACAAATCTTCCTTTACGTAACCATAAACAGAAGATGGGAGCCATGGATGAGAAGGCTCGCATTGCCTGAGTGACAGCAGCAGCAATACATCAGTGCTCCACCTCACAGACTCCAAGAATTCCCAGGAAGAAGCTAGAGGGGACTTTGGGCAACCTGGTCTAGTTGAGGATGTCCCTGCTGACTGCAGGGCAAGAGTTGGACCAGATGACCTTTGGAAGTCCCTTTCAGCCTGGACCATTCTTTGATTCTATGAAGAGCACCTGCTTCCTCCTCTGCCTTTTGTATAACTGGGGCTGTGTTCTCTGGGGCCAGAGGTTTAATACTAACCAAGCAAATCATGACCCTCTCCTTTCCAGTTTCAAGAGCTTCTGCCTCTGACTACCAGCCCACATAATACTGTGTCACTCCATGCTGGCAAATCCATTGTTTTTCCTTGGGTTTTGCTGTTTTATTTTTTTTTCTCCCTTAACAATTTCCAAATGAACACGAGCAACTCTTCAGGGCAGGCTAGAGCTGGGTAAAGTGCAGATGCTCCTTCAATACCATTTGGTGTTTATCAGCAGTAACATTTTAGTCCCTGTATGGTTCTGCTGACATAACTCGGTACTGACTCGCAGTTCCAGACCTACTGCCTCATTAAGAAGGATAAATGTACCTTTATCTTTACAAGCAAGGACTGCTGCAGGGTTAGAGCTGCAGAGGTATAAAGAAGAAAGATTGCTGCTGGCCACCTTCTGCAGTGTGTTAGAGAAACGTACATACGATCCCAGAGCTAGACAGTAATAATCATTAAGATTAGAGGTATGTGGCATTGCCAAGGAAATCATGCAAGCTCTCCAAAGTTGACAGATGCAGCAAGAGCAGTGAGGAAACAAAAAGGATACAAAGCTACTGGTACGTGGAAAAGAACAAAATTAAACATCTACAACAAACTTTTTTCCAGTGTAACACAAAACTAACGCAATACAAAACCCCATTTAAAACACCGCTTTTACATTTTTTAAATCCTAATTCTCACTACTTGAGGAGCAACAAGTCCTCACATTCAGAGCAGATAATCATCTGACTATACTGTAAAGGGGTAAAATACAGCTAGCATTCTCCACGGCAAGAAATTTCCTTTGGAACAGAAACAAAAAGGCAACTTTTTCCTCATACCTGGGCCTAGGCTGGGTGTGCTAAGACAGCAGAGTTCCTTGTTTCAGCTTTGAAGCAGGGTTTTAGTTCAGAGTCCTGGGCATGGATTGACAGAGGAATACAGCTCAAATAATTGGATAGCTCAGACTCAAAATGTGTCACAACTTGGCATTTCTGCAGTGTCCCCTCAATCTCAAAAGATTTGTAGAGCAGTACTGCCTCCCTCCCATGGGCAGGGATGAATAAAGCAGAATCTGGTATGATCTCGGCAAGACCTCACACAGCATCAGATGTAGATGCATCACCAGTGCAAGGCCAGCTGGCAGAGGGACCTGCTGAGACCTTTTCCTAACAACCCTTGTGCAGGCTGAAAAGATGACAACCAGTTCCACTAAAAAAGAAAAAATTCAAAAGCCTTGATGACCTTCCCTGCTTGTAGAATAAGCTAAGATTTCACTGAAAGAAAACCATATGGCAAATGCTATGAGTTTGTTCAGATTACTCATAAAAAGATTTCTGTGGATTGAAACTACATTTATTCTTTTTAATTGTCACTAAAGGTTTTCCTTTTTTGGTTACTGTATGAAGTGAGCTGATTTTATATTGGACACTGATAAAATTAGTTTTCTCCCCTATACACATTTAAAAAGCATTCAGTATTCCACTTTGGGAGTTACCATACTTAGGAAACTGAAAAATAGTAATCTGATGTCTCAAAACCTGCTAGCTTTTCAGACAATAAAAGGGATTTTTAAAAGGAATTTCTTTAAAGTGTAATATTGGAACATTTCTTTTTCTAAAAACTAAAATATTTTTTCAGAACAGAGAAGAAAAATCTATTGATCCATCATGGCTCTGATAAAATGGTCATTCCATTTGGTCTTTGAAACCAACAGGCTGTTTCAGGGGACTGGGATTTTCTTTTTCTCAAACAAAACAAGTGTGGACAAAAATCTACTCCTACTGAAATCATTACTTTTGACTTTAGTGATCACAGAATTAGAACAACATCTTGCATTTTTTAGAATCCCACCCTTCAGCTTATTCTTTAGAGGAAGGAAAGAGCATATCTGAAAAGGTTACTTCATTTTTTACCATGAGGGTAGTGGATCACTGGAATAGGTTGCCCAGGGAAGTGGTTGAGGCCCCATCCCTGACGATATTCAAGGTGAGGCTCAACAGGGCTCTGGGCAACCTGATCTAGGGTAAGCATGCCCCTGCTTACTGCTGAGAGTGTTGGACTAGATGACCTTTGCAGGTCCCTGCCAATCCAAACCACTCTACAATTCTGTGATTCTATGACCAGAGGTGTTTACAAAGTCAAAAATATTTGGTACTATTTTTACCAACATCTCTTGTAAAGTGCTTTGTTGTTTTTTTGTTTTGTTGGTGATGTTTTTTCCCCCTTTCAGAGGTACATTCTGATTAAGAGTTTTGTTATGAAAAATATTTGCTTAGAATGAAAAGTGGTAGAGAGGCAAATGCAGTTATCTAGTGGCAAGAGTGCTGGACCGTAAAACACAAGGCTACCAGATCCCTGTCCTCTTGTACAGCTGTAGCTGCATCACTTCACCTTCCTGTGCCTGTTTTCTTCCCATCTTTGACTGCAGGCGTATGAAAGCAGGAACTGGCAGGAACTGCCTGTTACCATGAGCTTATATGGTGCTCAGCAGAAAAATATCCACTCACATGTATGCCACTTTGTTCCACCAAATTACAATGATCGTGCAGATTTCACTCAGCATTTCTTCTCATAATCTCCCTGACTACAGCAGCAGACTTGCTCTGGCACAGCCGAAGTGATCAAGCACTTTAATAGCAGAAGTGCTGCCTTACTTCAGAGAATTTGTCACTATCCGTGAAATCATAATCTTACTTCAAGGGTAAGTAAACTGCATCCTGTAAATGCTTTTCTATGCTTTCAAAATGCTGTTGCTGATTAGTTGAATGGCTAAAGCTGAACTCTCAGCAAAGGTTCAGAAGATGACCACTCTGCTGCTGTCTGCTCACACCACCTCACTGCCTGTCATCATCAGTTTAAGAGGTCAGCATGTTCAGCACTCAGCGCCAGCCATTTCCAAGCATTGGTGCCAGACTCGCCAATGACCACCAGAAATAAAACCCATAGTGGGACAGAAGCCACGTGGGAAAAAACCCAAGCAACCAGCTAACGGGAAGATGATCAAATCCACTTGCTCCTCCCTCCACCGTGGTACTAATGGCTTAAAAATGACTTAGAGCACACATGCATAATGATGCCTTAGTACCATTATCAGGACAAAGAAATCAGTGCTGAGAAAGTGATTCCCCCACTCATGACTTAGTCCAGAGTTACTCACAGCTCTTACTTGCCTTCTGGTTGCAAGGCAGCTTGAACATCAGCCTGGTTTCTCCCCCAGCCCTATAAACAGCATTAAAATAAAACTACTTTTTCTCTTTGTCAGCTCCAAAAGAAAGAGAAGTCTTAGTTAACAGAGGGATGTCAGCTCCTGAGAACTATTTTCTCTGTGGATTCTGTGGTTACAAAATCCTTTCTAGAATCTTTCAAAAGGTCTGCCTGAGTTCTTCTTCCCCTCTGTTCAATCTTTGTAGAGTTTTGGTGATATAACCTATATTCAGACACAGACAGTCATAGACAAAGTAGCATAACATGATCGGAAGTCAACAGGCATGAAAATCTACACATGCTGTAAACTCTCATGCCTTGACACTTGGATCCAGCTCTAAAAGAGAGAAGGGAGGAGTCTTAACATTGTCAGTACAGAACTTCCAAGTCCACTTAGGTTTCACTTTCATTCTTGTTTAGATGTGGGAAAAATACAACATAGTGGCAAATCCTCTGACGTCAGAGTGAGAAGCATTATTTTTATCATTCACGTTCAAAAAGCAAATGTAAACATTCCTCCTCCTCTTCTTTGCACTGCTTCCCTCAAACTACTCCAGCCGTGACAGATGAGAGACCTCTGCCCAGCACACACTGTCATGGTAAGAACACCTTCATGGGACTGCTGTGTCAATACTATCCTGTTCACTTGCTTATGCAGCAAGAAAGGCTCTGGTGGCAACTTATAATATAGCAAGTTGCAATATGGCAAAGAAGCTCACTCCTTTTTGTGTATAAAACAATGTCGTATCTCCACTATTATGAGCATGGTTGCTTCATTTGAGTGCTTTTTATGTCAGGAAAGAAAAGGAAGGGAGTTAAAATCCAAAATCCTCTTGGGAGTCATTTTACTTGCAGGCAGCACAGAAGACACCACTGCTAGTGGAAGCAGGAGGAAAAGCGTTGGGAAGCAGCAATGTTCATGACACACTGAAGGAAGCAAGGAAGACAGCTCAAGGTCAGTACCTAATGGCCAGTTGTGGCTGGCTGTTGTATGTATCAGCCCTGCTAAGGGAGGAGGACAGCAAGTGGGCACAGAAGCACTGCGGTGAAAAGGTGCAGGGCCTGTGCTGGTTATGGCTGGGATTAGAGTTTACTTTTCCCACAGCAGCCACTACCAGTCATATTTTGAATTTGTTCTGAGAACAGTGCTGATAATACAAGGACGTTTTAATTATTGCTAAGCAGTGCTCACATAGAATCAAGGCCTCTTCTGCTTCTCACACCACCAGTAAGCTGAAGGTACACAAGAAGGTGGGAGAGGACACAGCCAGGACATGTGACCCAAACTGACCAGAGAAAAATTCCAGACCATATCATAACCCAGCATGGGGGGAAAAGGAATAGGGGGGAACATTGGGAGCAATGGCATTTGCCTTCCCAAGGAATCATTACATGTGATGGAGCCCTGCTTTCCTGGGGAAGGCTGAGCACCTGCCTGTCAATGGGAAGTGGTGAATGGATCCTTTGTTTTGTTTTGCTTGCATGTGCAGCTTTTGCTTTACCTATTAAGCTGCTATTATCTCAACCACGAGTTTCCTCACTCTTAACCTCCCAATTCTCTCCCCCATCTCACTGGGAAGGGGACAATGAGTGAGTAGTTGTGAGTGGCTTAGCTGCTGACTGGGGTTAAACCATGCCAGGGCCCTGTAGGATAAGTCAGGGCTTGAGTGAAACAGGAAACATACAAACATGCAGCCCTTCATGAATAATCTGTGAGGACATCAATGCCTGCAGCAATGCAAAGGCAAGAAAACAATCACATAACAAAACCAACACATGGACACCTGAGAAGAAGAAAAAAAGAATTGTTTCTTTCATGTGTATACAAAATAGTTTAAGCAGCCCTCAGACTTTCTGTGTATACCCTCCTGAGTGGCATGAGCACAGTTATGCAAGATACAGGCAATTTTCAGATTCCAAACAGTAGTTTTATACCAAAGTGATTTATAGGCCAGCTACTGTCAGAAGTGAAAATGCTTCTCATGAAAATACTGTCCTGTGCACCAGCAACAAAACGAATAAAACAATCTTGCAATAATTTCCCTAGGGCTGGAAACTCCCCCAGCTAACAGTTCTCCATATTGTGGTAAACTCATTTTGAACACTCCATATTGACAGAGTGAAGCATAAGATGCCTCCAATTAAACTCAATAGAAACTTGAGGGACATTCATCTTGTCCTTCAGCCAACTGGGAGAAATAGGATATTTAAAGGCCCACATCTATATCTCATCCAAGTTAAAGAGAATATCATGATCCCACTTATTTCAGTAAGCTTTTATCAGAACACAGAAGTGGTTGTGGAAGCCCATCTTTGCCTGTTGAAGAAGATCACTTTACCACCTCCTAAAACTTAGGAAAGCATATCCACCGGCACATCTAAAACATCCAAAGCTCAGCTGCTCAGTACAGGAGCCTGCCAAATGTCTGTAAAGGGTAGCACACCTTTATGGTATTGTGTAAACAAGGAGACATCCATTTCTCTGAACATCGATGCAAGTCAGAAGATAGACTTTCAGCACAGCTCAAAGAAACAACAAAATGACAGCTGCTGCCTTTGTTGTGAAAAAGCACTCCAAGAGAATGGTTTTGCATTGTTTTCAGGTGTGTTAGAGGTGTTCACAGACATCCATTTCCTTCTGAGAAATCCATCCCTTTGCATAAGTGCACTCTCCCCTATATAAACATATAAGGATCTAGACTTGGTGGTGCAGTTACCTGCAAGATCACACTGTAGGCAGACAGATACCTTTCTCCAAAGAATAAATTTCCATAAACCCACTCTTGCGGTTTTGTTTGTCTTGCAAATCAGAGCCTGACGTTTATTAGGCTTGGAAAAGTATGTGTTTGCAGTATAGGAATACCAGTTGCAAAAGAAACTTCAAAACACATACAATTCTTTGACAACTGAAATGAGCAGAGAGGTATCTCATCCTCTAGGATTTCATTTGCTGAATGTAAAGGTAGGAAGCTCCCATGTTTTAATCTTGCTTCCCAGCTCTTGAGGTTGCTGGCTGAGAGCAGCCCCAGCCCACAGACAGAGGAGAGCAACATTTTTCCAGAGCCCAGGTGGTCGCAGGCATTCTTTCACACCCTCTCCATAGGCTACTATGGGACACAACCTGGCAATGCAGAGCTCTGGAGCCCAGCACAGAGGAGAATCATCTGAAACTGGAGGCTATAAGATAAACTTTTGCTCAGATGTGGCCATTTACTTCAGGGAACCTTTATTAATTTTTTTATCTTTCAAGGAAGAACTTGAGACTGACATAAGGGAGTTAAGCCATGGATGTAAAAACTGTAAATACAGGAAAATAATTTTCACCTCATGGCTGCAGTGCAGGGGTACAAGGACATGGCCATGCTGGCTCCACAATCTGCTCCAGCAGCAGGGCTGAGGGAAGACTGCTTCACTTTTCCTGTGAGGATTTCACAAGCCCCAAGACATGCTACAGCTTTTCTCCCCTGCTCTCTCTTATCACCCTGAGAGGTAGACATTTAGTATCCAGCCTCATTACTTGTTCTAATGAAATGTCAGCAGCGAATGCACAGGTGTTTAACTGCTGCTGGAATGCCTGCAAATGCCTGTGATCCCTCAGGCAGGGAAATCATCACAGTCAACAGCCTTAGAAAGGTCATGAAGGCAGTGCAAGGTCATAGGAGACCTCTGACCTTCATTTGCTGCACTCAAGGAGCTCCATTTCTCCCTCTCTTTGCTTTCCCAAGCCCCAAATGCATCCCCTGCTCTCCCCTGGCCCTCTTCAGCAATAGTGTCTCCAGAGCCCCTCTACCTTCTTCAAAACAAGTGCCAATGTGTGACCTAAGGCAGCCCTGACTGGGACTCAACAAAGACAAGTTACAAGCAGCTAGACGGTTCCTGAATGGTGACACAGCTCTGCTCCCTCCCTTCTCTCGCTGCTCTCCCAGTAGAGGCTGGAATTAATCTGCATTACAAGCCTCAAGCTCACTGAAAGCATCCTTCTTCCTAGCACACAGCAGTGGGTGATTTATGACTGCACTCGCCCTGGACTGGGAGCCATAGCGCTGGCTGTAGGCAATGGAAGGGTACAGACACTAGTTGACAGGAATCCAAGGGGAAAGGACATACGAAGAAACAGGAATAGAAAGAGGGCAAAGAAAGAGAAGACCGACAGACTAAATTTGTCTGGTTCCTTCCACTTCCAGCTCAAAAATCAGAAATCTTAAGTGCACAAAAGCTTCTGCTTGGCTTGCCCTTCCTGAAAGAGGGAAAGAGGGTGGGGAAGGGATAGAATTGGCTTTTTCCACACTGCTATAAGCTCACACAATAAAAAAGCCTGTAGATATTTGGACAGCTAGAGGCTGCCATTGCAACTGTGTGACACAGTTAGAAAGCAGGACAAAAAGGAAAGATAAATACAAAGCAACATCTTCAATAAAGGACACAGAGCTGCTGGGTTTTTTCCCAGTTCTGGCAGTAGTCAAAAGCATACAAGTATTTGGCAAGTCCCATCCTGCTCCCTGCAAAATCACACCACCTTTTGGCACAATTGGCAGCCTGTGATCAGAGCCTGATCACGAAGAATACAGTAGGTCACAGAAAAAGCTTGTTAACTTGCATTTTCCTGCCTTGGCTAAAATCAGCTCCCTGTAAAATCACCTTGAAAGGTAACCACTAGCTGAGTTTTGTTGTCTACTTCAACAAGAACTGCACTATCTTGGACTCAGAGAAAATACTACAGTTAAAGCTACAAAATCCTGTTTCTGCTCATTTATGCACTTATGCCTCTCTGGAAAACTCTCTAGTCATCTTTAGGGTTCCTCTGTTTAGTGTTGCCTAAAAAGTGATACGAGGAATTGTACAGGTTTATGAAACCAACTGACTGTCTTCCCAAGCAGAGGGAGCCCAGTATCTGTGAAGTCACAAGACTCAAGACTAGGCACAAAAATCATGTGCTCATTTTGAAATAAATACATAGTAAAAAAGAAAATAATTAATAAAAAGATTGTGATTTGAAGCATTTTAAAGCAACTATGTCAATGAAAAGCCTTTCTGGTCATGTGGGCTTGAGGGTCTTTTGTTCAAGCTTTTGATTGGAAGTGGTTTTACTTCATTCATGACACCCTGTAAAGTAACCTGCTCCTTTACAAATGAAAACATACCCTCTCTTTTGGTCTGCTTCAGGAAGTGTTGCCTTTGGACTTTTCCTTTTCTTTGTCCACTTCTCCTCCCAGAGAGTCACATGTCAAATGTTTTAAATTAAATTCTTACCAAGAGTCCCTGCTTCTCCTTTCCTGTGGTAGTCTTGGGGTCTAGGTTCCCTTAAGAAGACCACAGAGGCACAATCCTCCAAAAAAGAGGTAAGAGAGTCCCAAGGGAGGGACCTGGACATCCAAGGATATTGTAACATTGTTATTCTATCTTTTTCTGGTATCACAGCTTATGAAGCAGTGTGTGGCTGGTGTGTCTGTCTCTCCTTCCTGCTTCTCCTGTCTCTGAGCAGAGCAGTGTCCCTACCCATGGTCTGTAGGACAGAAGGCTCCTGGCTGGCAGGCAGTTTTGAGCTGTGTCATGAGGCCTGCTGAGACCTTCTAGGCCTGGGGTGAGGAGGGCAGTTTTGGCTGCTCTCAGGCCTGCTGAGTTTGGATGGGGTGGAAGATTCTAGAAGGTTTTAGTCTGATAGACTTGGCCTAGTTTGTGAATGTATTCATTCTGCCTTCTGTACACATGCAAATAGAATCTTCCTTTAAACTTCCAGTGCGCAGCAATATAATTTCTGTCCTCCAGTTCTGGGTAGCTCATGGCCCTAAATTGGAAATCTTCCGCAAACGACATAATATGCTGTGCTGCTGCTGGATCTAAGTATAAAAAGAGTCCAAATTTCTTGGCAACAAGGGGTGAATGCTGAAGGATTGCTCAAGATTGCTCTGCAGAATGTTTCTGCCCACCTCTCACCAAAGCAGACCATAACCTCTGGCATAAAGAGTGTCTCCCAGTCCTGGATAAACCAGGGAGCAGGACCTCAATAAAACATCTTTGTTTTATACTTCTTGTTGTGCAGACATAAGGAAGTTCAAGGAACTCTGGCCCAGCTGGCACATCTGAGCTCATCAGGACTAAGCACTGTGAGGCTGCCTCTCCTTTCTGCTCTGCTCAGCACACACAGCAGGATTACGGCTGCAAGGGTGCGGGCACAGTTGTGGTGGAAAGTGAGATTTATAGAAGTAAATACATGAAAACTCACATGCATGCTCAAGTGTTTCCACAAATGGAAACCTATTCGGGCAACTGCTCAAAGAACAACTAAGGCTTATATTAAACCCACCCCTGTAGTGCCAGAGTTTTCAATCACATTCCCCTTATGACAGCTTAATTAACAGTTTAGTTACTCAGACCAGGTCATTACATTCTCTTCACAAAACCCACATTGGGACTGAGCTATGTACAAGGCTGTTCGACGCAGGATTTCCCAAGTAAATGGGGTTGCCAGAATAGTTTTAAAACTCTCGCCTCCTCCCCCATTACAAATCCTCTCTACAAATCCTTTTCCACTTTAAATTTCACCATCTTAGTCTTTCATCAGCAGGCAGAAAGTGACTCAGTAACTGAGTCTCAGCTCAAAACATTGAGCTTCCACATGTGAGTGAATTCCACACCAGTCCTGCATTCCCCTGGAGTTTATCAGAGGTCAGGGGCAGCACCAAGCAAAGGAGGGAAGAAAAACGTTTAACCCTGCATTCCTGGCTAAGAATACTCGATCCCTTCCTCCTTCCAGCCCCCAGCACTCACCCTGAAAAATCTCTGTATTTCAGAAGCCAAGAGAATAATTAGAAAGTCAAGCTGAACAGTGATGAGAATTGTAAATTGTGCTTTGTGAAAATCCAGTTTGGCCCTTCCTACTTCTCTGAGAAACGGGAACACAAGGTGACAAAACACAGTGAGCGTAATTACTGGGCAGCCAAGTTCACAAGCTACACTGCATGGTTAAGTCAACCCATATGGAAGCAAAGCAACATAAAACATGTTAAGTAGACATAAGAGGAAGGTTTTACCTCTTTAGTGAACTTCTTTTGTGGTTGTATTTTTTTTTTTCACTCTTGAAATGAAACTGCATAATAAACGATCCATTTTATTTGTTTGCTTTTATTTCAGATTTTCAAATAGTTCAACATGCATTCACCCAATTGTGTTAGGAAATGGTAAATTAATTTCTAGAGCAGAGAGCAGAAGGTGGTTGCACAGAGATGTGCATGCTTCAGAGATGCACAAAGTTTACTTTTAAGATTTGAGGTTTCAAACTCAGGGAAAAAACAGGAAGTGGTTACCTACAGCTAGCTGAAGCCTAGGGGACAAACTGCACAGTGAAAAGTTTGAGTTTCTTAATGTAAAGATCCTCTCCTTGCACCAAATGAATCCATTCCATAGCCATACAACAGGTGCTGCAGTGAAGATTACGTGGAACACTTACACTTGCGAGCATTTAGCTTTTAGAGGTCTAATTATAATTTATTTGTTGCCATCACTGTTTACAGCACTATCATATCTTGACATGATTTAAACAGACAGCCTAAGCAAGGGGAGGAATGCAGATCTAAATTGTGTCTCTGACTGCCACTAGCATCACTTTAAGACTCTGCATTTGTAGGGCTTGGGCCACAGCTCACCATTCATAAAGCACCTAGCAAGATCCCACTGCCACACATAACTCCACACCAACCTAAGAAATCAATTCCTTAACAATTCAGCACATATAATGACTGCTCTACAGTAAAGATCTTAAAATACTTCAACATCTGAGCCAGCTTGGTGAGCGCTGGTGAGCCCAGGGGAGATAAAGTGCTGAAGGACTCCTGGGCAACTGCTAGTTTTATCCCATTAAGATGGTGCTCTCCAGCCTGAGGCACCGCAAGATGGTTCCCAGTCTTTAAAAGAGGTCTCTCCTCCCTTTCTGTGGGTACTATGAAATCACATTTGCTAAAGACAAAGCTCACATTAGCCTCCTAAAAATGTTTCTCAGGTACATCTTGTCTCTTTGTCAGGTACCAGACAGCACCACTTCCCAAGGATAACTTTTCCCAACATTTTAAGCGTTCACAGAAAGGCTAAATCCTGCTCTTTCACAAAATGTTCACATGGTGCCTCAAATCCCAGCTGGGCATTAGCTGGCACTACATCATTTCATTCTGCATAGTCATTTATAATTTTGATATATAAACCCAGATTTCTCAGAAATCGACAATATACCTTAGAAAGTGCAAGGGTACCTTCACCTTCTTTTGTTGTTTAAATGTAGAGGGGGAATTGTAGGGGAAGCAAGTCCTTCATCATCATTATCCCCCTCTTAGCATATAAGAAGGTATTTGTGTTAGCATTTCCCTGTTAACACTGAGTACATTTCAGAAAGGACAAAAATTCCCTACACAGACTTAGCCTTTACTTTTCATTCCAGTACCTCCATCACTATTTCTCCAGCTAATGGCTTCTACTGAACAGCAGATATCAGATCATGTGGTCATTTTGAAAGTTGACTCACATGTTAAGGAACAGAGATGAGGCTCAAAGTTACTGTGTTTTGGCACAGGAACTGTGATAGGACCTGAAATAATGTCTAGGAGCAAAAGCTTATGTATCAGTTAAAACAAAGTATAAAAGTACTTTTAACCTCATCTCTGCGCCCTGTTTCATTCCTCCTGTAGAAAAAAATCAGACCTTATTGATGGTGATTTCTCTGCAGTGGCAACTGGCACAGCTCTTCAAACCTAACGAAAGAAACAGATGTGGCAATCCAGAATAAATAGGAAATAAAGGAGATAATTTGCTAAAGATGGCAATTATATCTATACTAGCCAGCAGATGCTGCTCTGACAATAGGAAGTTAAGAGTTACAAAAGCTACATGAAAACAACTGAACCACATGAAGACAAAGAAACATCATGTGGATGTGTAAAAATGAACAATTTAAACTACAACTGTTACCTGGGAAAGAAAACCACAAATATTTCCCCCCTATTATTATTGATGCTGCATGTCACAGTCACATTCTGTGCTATATCATTACATCTTCACTGGCTAATTACACAAATAACATCCTATCAACAACAAGATGTCTTCAAATCATTATTATCCCCTCTTTTCCCATTCTCTGATATTTGACATTAAAATTGTTCCAAGGACATTAGAAATGTCAGAAGCCTGTGTACAAAGCAGCCCAAAAAGACTGTAAGTAGACAGAGAAAGAGGAAAAAAAGACACAAAGATTTATTTTTTTTTTCCAAGAACGAACTGAAGAATCACTTAGTGTTTGCCTCATCCCCTTACTTCTGTAACCTCTTCTCTTTTTCAACCACTTCCAGTCCAGAGGGGAACCATAAGGGGCTTTCTATTCATACAATATTTATGGACTTGGAGACCTTGGGGCCTTGAAAAGAAGGAAGATTCATGCATAATACAAAGACATGACTTGCCATATGAAAGGATGAATTTACCACACAGGCAAACTGCACTAAGAGACAGAAAACCCATTAAAAACAAAAAAGATGGCTCACAAGTTGTAAATACTGGGCAAGGAACAAACATCAGAACAGGTAACCAGCATGGACTTTGACAGTGACATTTCCTATTACAATGTATTAGCTGACAAACAATCAAACTCCGTAAATTAGCTTTTCCCACTAGCAGATTGAAACCGCACTAGCAATTCTATCCTTTCTTAATTACAAGCAGATTATGGGAAGCTAAAAAATAATCAGAAATAATTTATGCAGTGGAAGAACCCTCAACTCTTCAATATTGTATATTAAGAAAAAAGATAAATCAGCAGGCATTATTCACCACCTCCAAGTAATGAATGATACAGGATCTGATCCACTGTCTGCCAAAAACCAGGAGAAACTTCTTAATACCAGCCTTTTATCTTTCTGAACTTTCAGTGGCCATTTGTTCATTCCTGAGGTCTTTATCATGGCATTCAAACAGTCTCTGACATAATTCCAGTCTTACAATGAAAAGGTATACAAGCAACATATTACTTTAACTTCAGCAAGTAAGAAAATGATAAATTTCAAGCAGAACAGGGGGTGTTTTAGATGACAGAAGTAGGAAGGTGTATTACAGACCAACTATAAAGGCAGCCTACAAAAACAAGAACGGATGTGAAGGTACAACTCCTTTTAGCAGTCACATGCAGAGGAACAGGGAAGGAAAACTTACTTCTCTATGAGAGAAGAAACAAGCCTTCAAATCCCCAACCTTTTACATTTATTGTTTGTGAAGGTCCAAGAGGAAGAGACTAAAGATTTATAACCACAAAAACTCCTGCATGACCGTAACATGTGGGGTTTTTTTTTTGCTGCATAAATACAACCCAACGTCCTCCAATGCTGCTTGAAAGCAACTGTCAACAGTATCACAGGATTCAATGGGGTAGGCTTCTAGAAAACCTGTGTAAAGAAACAGCTGCGGTATCTCACCTTTTCCGACTTGCGCCTACTGCTATTTCCTTCAGCAACTGCCAATGGACATAAGGACTGGATTTAAGCTCTGTGCAAGCTTCTCTGTAGCATGTAACCTCACTGTTCTCTGTCTTTCCACAGACCGCTCCTGGTACATGACAGGAGCTGGCAAAGCAAAGGCTTTGAGCAACCTGGTGTAGTGGAATGTGCCCCTACCCATGGCAGAGGGGGTTGAAACTAGACAATCTTTAAGGTCCCTTCCAACCCAACCCATTCTATGAAGGGCTGGAACAGGATTTGAAACAGCAGTTGTGATGATATTCCCTAGGGAGATTCACCACTGCAGATGCAGAAGCTTCAAAGTCCTCAGTCATGGCTCCTTCTTTCAGAGGCTGCCGAACCCCAGGTTCTGTGAAAGCTACAGAATGAGCAGAACAGGTTGTCCTCCCCTGGCTTGTGCAGCGGCAGACATAACAACTTTGTGCTGAATTCCACATCACTCTACTAGAGGGCATGGAAGTACAAAGAGAGTTAATAAAAACACCCTGCCACCAGGCCTGAGAAGAAGGAGCAGACAGGGTGGGATTTTTCTGCTTTGTTCCTGCTTTTTTTCCCCCGACTCTGAAGAAGAACATGAAGGCAACATCATCATTTCAACTTTCTCTGAGAAATAAAATTAGAGTATGCCCTTCAATTCTCTTTGAAAGGCATCTGAGTTCAATAAACTCTTTTATCAGGATTAGAGGTGAGGCTGAAAGCAAATGGTCTCTCTTAGCTGATAAAAAAAATGCATTCCATTTCTCAACCTCCCCACCCCCTGGGCTGAGAGTTTCATGCATATTTGACATGTTTTCCATCCAGACAGCAACACAGCATTTCTATCCACTTTCTTTTCTTCTTTCAAGTGACTCAAGTATACAGTGTTTCTTCCTGAGAGGCAGTTTATTTTTTAATTGTATCTGAATACTCCAGGATTTTTATCTTCGTTTCACATTTTTCTTTTAAAGGGTGTATATTATGAACAAAAGCTGTTTGTGGTAAACCAGAAAGTGTTTACAGGGTTGTTATTTACTGTTTATGATCTTTGTGACTATTATCATTGAATCAACCAGGTTGGANAGTAGGAATCAGAGGTTTTCAAGCAAGATTGGTCATTCTACCATACTAGGACACCAGGAAAGCTGTTCCTGGCCTGAGGGACCTACAATAATTATAAAAACAAAACAAAACAAAACAAACCCCCAAAAAACCCAAAAACCAAACAACAGTGAGAGATAACATGCAAGGTAGGGTGAAGAGGCTTAGCCAGTGTCATAAGACAAGTCAGGAGAAGACAGTTGGAATTAATCACAGAATCATGGAATGTCAGGGGCTAGAAGGGACCTCAAAAGATCATCTGGTCCAGCCCCCCTGCCACAGCAGGATCACCTAGAGCAGATCACACTGGAACACATCAAGATGGTTCTTGAGTATCTCTAGAGAGGGAGACTCCACAACCTCCCTGGGCAGCAGGTTCCAGTGCTCTGTCATCCTCACAGTGAAAAAATTCTTCCTCAGGTTCACATGGAACCTCCTATGTCTCAACTTCCACTCATTGCCCCTTGTCCTTTTACTGGGCATCACAGAGAAGAGGTAATGTGCAACTTTGCAAACTTATGCTGCAAGTTCAAACAACCTTGAAGTCCTAAAGAGAACCTTGGGGATACAGTAGAAGATCCCTCTGAACTACTTTATAATGCAATGAGGAAAACATTTTTTAATACTTTAATAAATCACAGATCAACTACAGCATGTAATCATTTAGGCACTAATGAATTTTGTTTTAAAAAATTGTTTAGAAAAATTCAAGCAATTTAGGCTCAAAAAGAATTCCTTGGTCTAAGGGAAATAAATGCTGCTCTACAGATGCTATCCTACTGCTTAGACAGTGTATTTATTTGCTATAAAATCCATCACATTTCTATTTTCTTTTTATAAGTTAGCTTGTTTGGATGGTGCTTGCAATGATTGCTTTTGGTCAGTAACAAAGTACAAGGTTAGGTTACAACATGTGTGTAGTAATGACAGCAAACATTGATCTAAGTGCAAAGAAAGCAACTGCAGTAAATGCTTAGAACGGTGTAAAGTAGGCAGAAAAAAGCTTGTTAGGTCATTTTCACGTGACATTTGTACTGACAAGGTCATAGTCTCTTTTGCTAGACCATATTAAACAGTTAAACAACTTCTGATTTCAGCATAAGAATGTCATCACTACCTTTTATATTTCCCCTGAATACATCTAAACAGTTCTGTTTGGGTTTTTTTGTTTATTTCAGTGGGTTGCTTGGTTGGTTTGCAGGAGGTTGGTTGTTTGCTTTTGCTTGGTTTTTTTTTAAGATATTGAAAGAAACATAGCAGAAGCAACAATGTGTTATTTGAGACTCAGTTATTCTCAACCAAGACTGGCAGCCCATGCATGTAACTGATTTATAAGGTCCATGAGAACTCTAGGTAACCTGCTTGCACTGGAAGCCTTTTATGTATCAGTCAGTGCTCTGGGTGGGCAACCACCAACCCAACTGCTACACAACGGTGCTGGTTAGGACATTCTCTCCCTGGCCCAGGGCTATCTGGCAATTCCAATAAGCACAAGTGACCCATGAAAGCACGTCTCTTTTCCTCCTGTAAAACTATTTCCATTGCTAGAGCAGAGTGTAGCAGCACTTAAAATTCATGTGGAAAAAGAAGAGTGTTACATTTTAACACAAATCCAAAGGCGGCAATTGGAATGACGAAGTTCATGCTGCCTTTCCACCAAAAAGTAAGCCAGGAATTTCAGTCAGCCTTACAATATCTAGCTTTTTGTACAGACAAACCAAAAATCCACTCTCACTGAAAATGAATCTCGTGCTGAAAATAAAGTTTACCTAAGTCCCTCAAATGAAACAGTCATCTAAGACTGAAAGAATTATACTTTGAAGAGCAAGAGTTGAAAAAGAGATTGAATCAATTGCAAATGTATTTGACAACTATGGCCAGTTCTCCTGTTTTCATACTAACACAGCTGTGGAGCTCACAGGGCCACCAAATTGTACATTAAGACAATACGACATAAATAATATCACCCCAGCAGGTGTCAATTCATTCTCTGGGCTTTTTTTTACCCCCAGGTGAACATAGTCAGAGAGCACAAGCCACATACAGCCTCATTGGCTAGACCAAGTTTCAAGTCAGTTTATTGCCAATTTTTGGCTGCTGCAGACTGAGGCTTAGGAAGAAAACAGTTTGTACCCTGTGAACAGTCTGGCAGCCTCTCCTCTCCCAAAAGGTACCACAGAGCCCTTTAAATGATTTGCCTTTTCACCTATTGCTACTTTGCATCATTAAAGGTCTGGCAAGTTCAGAACTAGGTCTGCATTAACAAATTCCAGAAATAATTACATTTGTATTGGCTTTGTCTGGCAAAGGTTTTGGTAGCAGAGAGGGCTACAAGGGTGACTCTGAGGAGAAGCTCCTAGAAGCTTTTCCCATGTCCCATGGAGCTAATGCCAGCTGGCCAAAGCAGAGACTACCAATGACAGTAGGAGTAGCTCTGTGGTCATACATGTAAGAAGGAGGGAAACCCTTGTGCTACAGAAATTGCAGCCAGACAGAGGAGTGAGAATATGTGAGAGAAACAACTCTGCACAGTCCAAGGTCAGTGAAGAAGGAAGGAAGGAGGTGCTCCAGACACTGGAGCAGAACTTTCCCTGCAGCCTGCGGTAAACACCCCTGTGCCCATGCAGTCCATGGATGTTAATGGTGGAGCAGATACCCACCTGCAGCCCATGGAGGATCCCAAGCTGGAGCTGGTGGATGCCTGAAGGAGCCTGTGACCCTGTGGGAAGCCCATGCTGAAGCGGACTCCTAGCAGGACTTGTGGGCCCACGGAGAGAGAAGCCTATGGGGCATGTTTGCTGGCAGAACTTGTGACCTCATAAATGACTTCTGCCAGAGTTGTCTGCTACTAAAGGACCACACCCCATAAAGGGATCCACATGGAGCAATTTGTGAAGAACTGCAGCCTGTGGGAAGGACTCACATTGGAGGAGTTTATGCAAAACTGTTTCCCATGGGAGGGACCCCACACTGGAGCAGGCAGGGAGTGTGAGGAGTCCTCCCTGTAACGTGTGACAAATTGCAACTCCCATTCCCTGTCCCCTGGTGCTACTGTGGGGGAGGAGATAGAAAATTTGAGCAAAATTAAGCCTGGAAAGATGGGGGCGGGGAGGAAAGATGACACTTTTAAGAGTTGGGTTTATTTCTCATTGTCCTGCTCTGATTTGATTGGTAATAAACTAATTTCCCCAGGTTAAGTTTGTTTTGCCTGTGAGGGTAATCAGTGAGTGATCTCTCCCTGTCCTCATCTTGACTCACCCTTTCGTTGTATTTTCTCTCCCCTGTCTGGCTGAGGAGTGATAGAGCAGCTTTGGTGGGCAACTGGCCTGCAGCCAGGGTCAACCCACTACAACATTAAAGAAACAGGTAGCAGAAACAGGAGAAAGAATGTCACAGAAACAAAGAGACTCCTTAGGCATTGTGGAGCCCTTTACCAAACCAAGTTAAAGAAATTCAAGCTCATATACTCCATGAGAAACTTGCCACACATATTTACAAAGCCTGTGCACTCATTTCAAAGTGGCATCTAATCCTTTTCTACACCTATTGCACAATTACTTCAATATACATGAAGTATATATAAAGCATGGAAGCATCATTAGCATAGCAGGAGCATTTAGTGTATGTTTCTATTTGCAGAGGAACTCATTATGGGAAAATGAAGGTTTCTCTCTGCAAGGGAATTTGTCTCAATGGATGCAGGAGGGGGTTTCTCTCCCCTTCTTTTGCTATTACTCGTTAAACGGGTAATTTCCTTTTATAAACAATGAAGTCCATATAATACACAGGCATATTTGGATAGATGATTAATGAAATAATACTTTCCTGGTTTTACAGCCTGAGAGATGAAACCTAAAACCAGGGCTCCTAAGAGGCAACCCTTTCTTAGTTCCCCAGAGGTGGAGGCTGGGTGACCACAGCACCCAGTCTCTCCCTGCCCAACCCACAGAGCTCTGCTCTTCCGAGCACTGCGCAGCAGATTGACTGACCTCTTCTTTCAAATGCCTGCTAGGCAGAGAAGTAATTTAATCAGAAGCTGCTTATATGTGGTATGGAGAACATTAATCTTTCTAGTTTCACTGTTACATTTGGAGACCTCCAAAGAGATCCAGAGAATACTCCCGTTGCAGTTTACCTCAATTATACTGTTTCTTATGGAAGCTGGCCATGGACAGATTTTGTCAATGAGAATTCCTTAGAAATCCATTGTGGTTTCTGAAACACGAAGCTCCAGAGTAAGCCAGGAATTTCAGTCAGCCTTACAATATCTAGCTTTTTGTATAGACAAACAATCAAGTGAGTGCTAAGAATTTTGCCAAGAAAAATGAGATAAAACTAGGGAGTTTGGCATTTTGGGAAGTATTGATGCAACATGGCTCATCACTGGGGCAACTCCCAGACTGCAAACATACACTGCCTCTGGGAATCTCTTACTAAGTTTCAATATTCTTCAACTGGAAAGCACATTCAGTGTTGTCACAATCCATACTGTGTTGCCCTACAAAACATGCTTTGATTTAGTTTTCAAAGTGAACTAAGAATTAAGCCATTCCAGAATTCAAAGGTGCTCAGAAATCACCAAATCAGGTGAGATAAGTGCCCAGAGGAAAAACATTTAAAGTACAAGGTTATAGTATTTGCAGTTTCTCTTCTACAAACCTGCTCTCTGCTGGGAAAGCAACCACAAAATGCAAGACTCCTTCCAGCTTCTGTGTGTTTTTACCCTGGGATTATCCTCTCAAAAACCTGACTATTACAAATTGCCATTTGTTACCAACTCAAACCACAGAAGGGCAGATTGAGCCTGTTCCCCACAAAGGGCAAGGAGAGCTTTTTCTTCCCCCCTTTACGGGGTCACATACAGCTTGGGTGGTTTTAGCTCCACCGTCTCTTTCTGCAGAGTGTTACCACTAATCCTTTTTATTCCACACATAGATACACTTTCCCACCAGGACACAGTTCAGATAAATGCAATCCAATCAGGGGGCTGATTTTCCTTTAAATTATACTCAAGCACAAGTGCTGGACTTGAGCTCCTCAGAGATGCAGAGGGAAGGGTTCAGCTCATTGTGGCCAAGGGGATGTTCTGAAGGGCCCTGATGGCTAATTGCTCCCATTAATGAGTCATAATCTCTGTCCAAAATCCTTGGGTGAAGGCTTAGGTGCACTTATCAAACTCCTACGTCTAGTCTGCCTTCTTTTTCTGTTGTTCTGTGAAACAGGGCATGTCTTATTCCCACTTTGTTACGTTGTGAGTAACCAAAGCAATCAGGCTGACCTCTGAAGAGGAAGATTCACTGAAAGCAGTGAAAAAGTTAGCATGCTCTTTCCCAGGTCCACTGGGCGCCTGGGACGCTGAAAGGGTTCTCCTCAAGACAAAAATATCTTATGGCCTTTGACAGACAATGAGATACTCCAGTGTTCCCATGCCAATACTTTCTTCTTTTTCTCTGCTACTTCGAATGGACTCTTAAATCTTTTTTAAAAAATGCAAATCTCAAAATCAAGCAATTCCTAGCTGAAGTTAGAAATGATGAAATCTCCTGCCTTTAGCAGAAGGCACTATAGTACCAAGAATTCAAACTCATTTCTGCCTGAGTTCTTACAAAGTATCTTCATTGCTGCCTGGACTCTTCTACAGCCTGAAATGGCACTTAAGACTAGATCTAAACTCTGAGTTGTCCAAGAAATTTTCAGGCAGAAAATTCTCAAAAAAATTATGACAGATGATATAAAACGCAAGGTCTGTAAACAGAAGAAGGTAGGGCACTGTACTGTTTCCTAGCTTTTGGAAGATTTTTCACTATTTTATTTGACTTTCTCTCTCCATCCCACTTCCTACTGTGTCTATCTGTATTTGTCCAATAACGTGAAATTTTGGAATATGGAGCACAGCGAGTTAACTGGCTTGTGCAGAAAGAAAGATACTGCAAGCTCATAAATACATCAGAGGTTTTAAGGTTCTCCAGGTGCTTGTCTTTGAATCGCTTTGGCTCTAAATTTGCAAATGGATCAATGCAGCTAGGACCTAAAACTACGTATCACAGCCTGTACTAGCATCAAGATTCTCAGATACGATGACGTGAAAGACCCTGGCTGTGCCAGTTCCTTGGAGTCTTTACTGGGAACAACAGCTACCTGCCAGCAACTGGTGGGGAACACAGGGGCAGCCACCTGGAAAATCATCACCAGCACAAGGAGAAATAGATTGCTTCCTCATTTATGCAAAGCATTTCCCGTGTCAATTCTCAGAAAGGACATTGACAACATTTGGGCAGAACAACAAAACCTGTTCTCCCAAAAGGTCTGTAACAGCTTCCAGCACTACACAGGGAATGCTGCTGTCTGCAGAAGTTGAGGATCATAGCTTATACCCATGGAGAGTATCTGGGCAGGCTCTTAAGAAGTTAAATCTTCCAGCAAAATGCCAAAATAACAATCAAAATTCAAGAAAAGATTAGTCTCAAAAGTTCTTTTAAAAGTGCATATCATGAAAACTGCTACTTCAGAAGAGGATAATGAGTTTAAAAAGGAATTGTGAAACCAGGGTCATTCCCCTTCAGGGCAGTTTCTGGTTTCTGTTGTCCAGTCCATCTTTCAAGACAATTTAAATGTTTTGGCTGGCTGCTTAACAGACTCCCATGAACAACATTATCAGCTAAAGACTTTTGTTTCATTACGCACTTAGAGGTTAAGCCAGCAGAAACAGAGAACAAGAAAGAAAAAGCATTTATGAGCTTATTTAAGATATCACTTCACCAGAAGACTTTTTTCACCCCCAATTTCCCTAGAAGTTTTTGCTACTCATTTTCAGTTTATTTTGTCCGCCTTCTGCTTCAAGACACTGGCTATAGAGTGTCTTTCACCTCACGCCTGATGGCATCCCATAGTTGAAGCTCAGATCTCAGAACTGCAAATGAGCCATTCTGCTTCACATAGAATCATAGAATGGTAAGGTTGGAAGGAGACCTCAAGGATCATCTAGTTCCAACCCCCTGCCATAGGCAGGGACATGTTGATGTCAAACAGAAACAGAGTTTAACCAAATCAGCACTACATTCATTCTACTTCAAGTTTAAAACCTTACACTCAGATCAAGTGCAAGGATAAAAAGTTACTGTTATTACAATGAAGCTACACAGAGAAGGCTAATATTAGACCAAAGCTTAAGAGGTCTCACAGGTTCTGAAATTTGGGCTCAAAGTCACATAAACATGGCAACAATATCAACCTACCTTTGGAATCTACTGAGCTTCTAAAATTCAGATCCATAGCACAACCATTTTCCAGTAAGTAATTTCTCCATTCAAATGTGTGTGTATCACTACACCAGAACTTTCATGTCTAACATGTGGAATACTTTCTTTAGAGATGATTTCCAGAGTTCTAGTAGAGAAGTGAAAATTGACCTCAAAGATGGTACTTTTCATCTTTCAAATGCATTCCTTGGGAATTACCCTTAAAAATATTTAGGGTTTTTTTGGGTTTGTGTGTGTGGTTTGGGACTTTTTGTTTGTTTGTGGGGTTTGTTTTGGTTTGTTTGTTTGGGTTTTTTGGTTGTTTTTTAATATGAATAATTAATTTGTCCATACACCAAACAATTACTGTGAAAAAGTTTGTTCCCTGGGTGGTGGTGAGCATGAGAGGCTGGATGTGTCTGCCCACGTTCCCATCCTGGCAAGTCACCCTTCAGTAAGCTAAAATTTCTGAAAATGAAAATCATCAGGGCCAGTGGGTATGTGGGTGGGTGCATGGTTGTGCAGGATGCAAAACGATGCACAGAAACAAATACTTCCCCCCCCCCCCCCATTTACTTTTTCCCTTCCCCTGGAGATAAATAATTTAATCTATTTCCCTACTAAGCTTACAAATAAAAAAGGAGGAGCTGACAGACTTCTGAGTCCTAAGCCTGTGCAGAAACAGAGCTGGATATTCATTGCAGAATTCCTGACAGAACTGCAAGCACCTTCACTTGCTCATATGGCACCTACAGACCCCAGCTATGCTTCCTACAGTCAGATTTCTTTTTCCACACAGTATTTTGGCTATATCTTTCCCATTGATTTAATCCAAAGAGCAGTCTGAGTAGAGGCAAGCAGATACGGTTCCCTTGATGGATCCAGTGCGTGGCATTATGCCAGAGTAGCTCAAAGCCTTACTTTCAGAGTCTAATTCTTACAGAGAAACAGATCACCCTCTACAATTTTCCTTTTATGCTTTGCTGGCATCAACTCTGTTAATACTGTCCACCTGTGATGGCCCAATGTTACATTCATAAATTTCATAGCAGATTACAGATTCCTGGGGAGCTCTCTAAACTTTAGCTTCCTTACAGAGAAAAGTTTGACCTGTACACTGACATTATTTTCACAAGTAAAGCTGCGGCATGTGAGGATGTTTTGCTTCTGTGTCCCATAAGCAGAAAGGAGCAGCCATGACCTGCAGAAGCCCTGTGAATGCAGCCACAGCCGTGGCAGGGCAGTGCTGACAGAGAACCTGACTCTCACCACAGATAAGTCAATGGTAAGAAAGGGTGCTCCTGCTTTCTACATGCTAGCTACTGCATGGATATTACAAGAAGAGAGGCTGCAGAACTGTCAGTCCCCCACCTTTCAGGATCTCTAGATTCAATAATCAGCAGTTTTAAATAGAGTTGGAAGAGGAGGGGGAGGAAGGGGAAAAAAAGCAGGTAAGAAGTAGGCAATATACATAGTGGGAATGAATGGAAACTTTTCATAAGGACATTTTAAGTCTTCATGCTCTGAGGAGTGCCATTTGTGTGTGCCTTAGTTCGACTACCAAAAAGGATTATCTGATCAACAAGGATGGAACAACAATAGAAAATCTATTAGTTGGTGGCTGTGGAGCATCACAGGTCTATTAGCAATTGACTGATTAGCTTGTTGGGTGAGAGTCAGACTTTCTCAAACCTCATTTTCAATAAACTGTTAAAAGTCAATACGACACAGAGTGAAAATTCAATTCAGGGTAACAGAGAAAAAATGGCTAATTATTCTTTTACAGCACCATTGATCCCTCAAGGTCTCCTTTAACAAAGGATTAGGCATTATAATAGGCTGTTGATACACAGTTTACCAACAGAGATAATCTAGGTAATAAAAACTTAATAAATAAATAAAAGCACCTCAGCACCTAGAGAACAATGCTACATCCTCGAGTTCACAGAATTTTTAAATACTAAACCACAAATAAATGACCCTTATACCAAAAAGATTTCTGTGGAAGTCCAAAAAGATTACAGAGTCAGCAGAGAAAGTATCTTCTTCCAAAAAAGGTTTTTGGAAGAGAAAGTATTCCCAGGGGTTTAGACCAGAAATCAGAGCTGCAGACAAAAATCAGCATCTTTCAGTCCTATTTTGAAGGCTGGAACTCCTTGAGATACACCACAAATTTGGGATGATCATCAGCTCCTTTACCTTAACATGCTGCTAGAAATCACTCTCCCATTCTTACCTGCCTGCAGCAGCCAACTCAGCTTGGGAGGGTGAGGTGAGCAACAGAAGGGCCAGGGAGTGCTCACATTTTAAACTGTGGGCAAATGAACCAGGCAAAAAGGGGCAGTGTTCCCAGGACAGCCACCTACCACAGCACTGACTGCCAGCAGAAAGGTAGCTTTCTGGCCTCTCTGATCTAACGGAAGACACACAAAGTCAGGAGCCTTACAGACATTGCTGTGCTCACAGATTGGGTTTCACTGTGGTAACTGACTGGGCAGGTGAAAAAGGCAAAACAAGCCTTTAAATGCTATTGATCTGTGAAGACTGCTAACAGTAGCAAACAGCATATCCAGGAAGGAACAGTTTGTGTTTGACTTGTGTGCACTGTGTCACACTTCTCATTCTTGCAGAGCAGAATGTCCTACTTCATTCCACCAACTCCTGCTATCCTGTTTTGAATGAGCAGCTGTTAGTGGTCTTGGAACGTAACTCCACAGCAACTGAAAACATTAGCACTAGGAGGAGTAAAAACAAATCAAGATTTTCGTCCATGCTTCAATATACTTTGGTCTTTCAGCTGTGTTGAGGCAGATGTTTGAGAGACATTATGTAAAAATCAAAGTGAGGTCAACTAAAAAAAAAAAAAAAAGAAAAACACAAAAAAACAAACAAAAAACCCCCACCAAACAAACAACAACAAAGAGCTATTTAAAGCAGCTTATTTCAGCAATATTGTTTTAAGTCTGGCCCCCAGATACTTGCATAAGTACAACCAAGAGAGTGGTGATATGACATGGGATAAAAAAAAAGACTACAAGAAGAATCTGCATAAGCCAATTGAAGAACATATATTGTGTTGCTGGGTCTGCAGTTAAAGCAAATTGTGATCTGGAAAGTAAAGGTTATCCAGTAACAGCATAATTCTGACTGCAGAGGCATCAGCATCAGCTGTAAAATCTATTCATGACACTGAGTAAGATGCAGGTACTTAGTACCAGGCAACATGAGGGACTACCAGCACCAAAAATAAGGTACTACATAAAGGCAGCTCAGCTTTGGACCACGCAGCTGAGATCATGGTGGCTGCAGTGCAGCTGTGTCTGCAGCCTGTGTCTTTGACCACAGCATTTCACAGAATCATAGAACTGTTTTGGATGGAAAAGACCTCTAAGATCATTGAGTTCAACCATTGACCTGACACCACTATGGCCAGTAAGCCACATCCCCAAGTGTTATCTCTACACATTTCTTAAACACCTGCAGGGACAGTGCCTCCACCACTTCCTTGGGCAACCTGCTGCAACACCTGACCACTCTTTTGTTAAAGAAATAGTTCCTAATATCCAACCTAAACCTCAACCCACTCACCTGGAGGGCTGTTGGTGCAAAGAATACAGAAAAAGAGGAGTAATACTGAATGTCAGTCCAGAACCTGAATGTTTTGCAGCTTTCACTGCCTCACCTTTGACACAGTATTAATTGCTTATCATTGGCACACTAGAGACTAACACACCCTGATATTAACTCATCCCAACTGAAGGCACTGTGAAAACATATAATTAAAAAAAAAAGTGACTGAAGGAAGGAATCCAATCCTGATTAGAGATAGCGCCATAGATTCAGCAGAGTTAAGTGGGTAATGAATGCTTTTAAAAATGACACCAGCTTATTAAAGAGGGACATGGGGTCTGAAATCCCCCAGCTTTGTAAACTCAATTAAAGATGTCAGGCCTAGCTGACTTTTTTCCTGATGTCACAGGAACACTGAGAGACCTTTAAAGACCTGGGTTTTTTCCAGGAAAATCCAATGGAAAGCAAATTGAAGTAATGCAAATACTTGTTTTCTAAGCTGAAGGTGAAGAAGATCACTGCACTCCTCTTCAACCTGGAGAAGAGAAGGCTTCAAGGAGACCTTATAGTAGCCTTCCAGTATCTGAAGGGGGCCTACAGGAAGGCTGAGGAGGGACTATTTACAAAGTCTTGCAATGACACGAAAAGGGGCAATGGGTTTAAACTGGCAGAGGGGAGATTTAGACTGGATGTTAGGAGGAAGTTCTTTACAGTGAGGGTGGTGAGACACTGGAACAGGTTGCCCAGGGAGGTTGTGGCTGCTCCCTTCCTGGAGGTGTTCAAGGTCAGGTTGGAGTAGGCCTTGAGTGACCTGTACTAGTGGGAGGTGTCCCTGCCTATGAGAGGGAGTTGGAACTAGATGATCCTTGAGGTCCCTTCCAACCTTACCGTTCTATGATTCTATGATTCTCCTCTCCCAGCACTTTTAATCAACTGGGAAACAATAGGGCTGCAGGACAAAAGCCATCCAAAAAGCCCTCCCTGCCAGACAGGGTTTGCTTCCAAATTCTTTAAGTCATGTTTTCTTTCAAGCAAAAACAGAGCCATGCAACAATTGTATGGGTTTACAATTTAAAAAAAAAAAAAGTTAAAAAAAAAAAAGAGTCTGGTATAACCATGGTAATTGCTATCTTTTATTCTGAACAACCTCACGGCCTGAGAAGTAATCTGTAATCTATGCAGCCATGGTCATCCCTTGTCTAGGAAAAGGCCTGCAGAAATCTGCTGAAGGGTGGGGAAAGCTCATGATGATGCATTACAGAAATGTAAAGTCCTTGTTATGGAGAGGTAATTAATTGATGCAAGACATGACTTTTCAAAGATTAATATTGTTTATTAGTATTCAATATTCAGAACTCTCACCACCTTGACCACTAATTTTAATAATAATCAGTTCTTCGCACAGTCATGGAAACACTACACAGATAATGTTTGATCTAGAAATAACTAGCAAAAATATATAACATTAACTGAAAGAAAAGGTGCCTGTGGTCCATATGCTGCTTGCCCATTAGATGAACTCAAGGAGCTCCTTTCTGCTTATGGCAGAAGGCAATGGTGAATTGAGAGGCTTTAAGTAATTACTCACAAATATTAATCTCCTGACTTGTGGGGCTAGCTACAGCTTCAGACAGTATCCACACGCTTTCAGAGAATTCTGTTACTGTCTTGTCAGCAGCTGAGACTTCTGATTCTTCCCAGGCTGCTAGGAAAAGGGGCAGACTATCTCCGACATGGTCCTGATCTCCTCTGGATGATCTGTGTATCTCCAGGACTTCCCATCTCGGCAGGAGACTTTCAGGTGCAGGCAGAATGCCTTGTGATGTGCAGTCTCAGCACAGCTATCACGCTGGCTATGCAGGTCACCTGCATGGAGGCATTTAGAGTCTGTTCCTGGTAAACTCTTGGCAGGCAGTTTCCAGCCAGTTCAGGATACATTAATGCAGCAGCAAGCATGGATATCACAGCAGAGTATGGATATCAACAGCAGAGCATGCTGTGTAACCTGCTCATCTCTTTTTATCAATGCAGCCCAAGACTAATAGGCCTTTGGACATAGACTAGCCAATCAGATTGCATTTTGCCAAGCTTGACCATATTAGGTGAAGCCATAGGCTTGCTTTACCATTTTAGGGCAGAACACAGCCCTTGCACAAGACATACACAAGCTGAGTGTGTGTACCTTGTGTGCAGGGTGCAAAAAAATCTGGGCAAGCCAGAGTCCTCAGATTCAGTGGTTCCAGGTTCTTTGTCCTCTTTCTCATGGTTGCTTCTCCCCAAAACAGAGGAGGGAAAGCAGAAAAACATGTCTGGGCAAGCCAGGACATGTATAAGCCTATTCTGGCCTGCTTAGGCCTACCAGGACAGTCCTTCACCTCATTGTGACAGAGGATGCACAGGATGATACACAGCTGCCTATGCAGACAAGAAAAATGTTCATGGAAGGAACTAAAACTTGCTGACAGCAACACTTCATAGTGACATAGACAAGGCTATAACCAAAACTAAACAAACTGAACAGCCAGTAAAATACAGAGAGACAGCTCTTAAGCCTGGGATCACCCTCACAAACACTGAAAAGGAAGCTCAATCACCAGAAGTTCATTCATCTGAAAATAGAAAACATGGTATAAGAGGTAAACCTTTAACACTCCAAAAGCCTGGTCTTGTAGGTTGTCTGTACCTCTACAAATCTACTTAGACTTCTAAGGCCAAGAAGCTGAGCAAGAAACTGAAATTCCAGCACTAGGATTCTGTCAGAAACTGGAGATAAGGAAGATCAGAACAGAGTAATTTCAGTGTTTGCTGGCAATTCTCCCTCTCCCCCTCTTTGCTCCAAATAGTTTAAATTACATGGTCTTTAACCTAGATAAAAAAATTTTTAAAATTAAAAGAAAAAAAAAAAAAGGAAA
>WBNM01020101.1:132270-171229 GCA_013399055.1 Ramphastos sulfuratus
AAAAAAAAAAAAAAAAAAAAAGAGATGAGCCATTTGAGTAGAAACCAAATAAGCTACCCAGACTGATATCAGCAGTAATGATATTTCCCCTCTGTGAAGTGCTGTTTCTTCAGAACAGGCACACAGTGTTGAAAACCAAAACAAACGAAACAATCTCCACTTTTCCTCCCAGAAAATGCCCCATCAACCCAACATAAATCAATTCTTCTGCCCAATCCTGCCAACATCTACTTCATGCTCTTTTCCAGCACCAGCACCTCCAAACACACAACAAGAAGAAATTGCATTCCCACCCACACAAGATGAACAGGGAGAAGACAATAAATTACTAAGTATCAAGCTGCTCCTAACAAAGACAGGGCAGCTGCTGAAGCCAGGGGATACTAACTCCTGCAGTAAAACAAGGGTGTGGAGCTGGGACTTAAAGCCATTAAGTTTCCTTTTAGCTTTCCAAGAACCACCAACTCCCATTCCATAGCCCAGTATCCCTATGCATCCAACAGAACTGTTTCCCTCCCTATTCCTCTCTTCTGAGAGGAGGCTTTCAGATCTAAGGCAAAAGCGAGTTCCAGAGTGGCTCCAGCCCACTAAGAAGAGAATTGGTCTGTGGGACCATTAATCTCCTCCTGGGTGCAATGAGCTCTCCAATCAACCACTGCAGCTTGTGCCATTCGGTAAGGCATGTGCCTGCTCAAAGCCCTGTCATAACCCATCCCTCCCTTGGTGTGCTAATGTAGCAATAAAACAAAACCAAGGTTGTGGTAACCAAATCTTGAGTAAGTAACGAAGGCTTGGGTTTGTAAATGTAAAAGCCAAACAAGAAATAAAAGTTAGCACTACTGAAGAATTATCACTGCTGTGCTCAGGCTTATTCTCAAGAGAAAGCAAATGCATGAAAAGCTTTAGAGTAAAGGATGCATTTAAATAATTTTTTCATCTATTTAAAACTGCTGCTTAAATTTAAAAGCTTTCTACTCACAGCAAAGCATTAGCAAAAAAAAAAAAAAAAAAAAAAAAAAAAAAAAAATAATCTGTGTTCCTTTTTCAACATGTATACTCATGTCTTATTCCAAGGATGCTCATAATGATTTTTTGGTGTTTGTTTTTTGTTGGTGGTGGTGGTTGGTTGGGGTTTATTTTAACAAAAGAAGACAGAGACTGATTACTTCTGTTTTGGTGATTATTCACCAAAGACAAGAGACATGGACTGCATAAACTTTGGCTCAGAAACCACAGAACTCAAACAGCATTAACTCTACTTCATGCCTGCCAGCACAAGAAGCACCAATTTAAAATGCACTGCTTACTCTCAGTTTCCTACTCTCCACAGGCAAGTCTTCAGATAACTAATCCCACTTAAAACCAGTCAGTTTCAAGTACAAAGCAGCATAGGTACGTTGCTTAAGCTGAGGTTCCAGCACTTGAACCTCCCTTGCATCTGGAGAGAACTTCATCTAACATTTTTCTTTCCCCACTGGGCTGCAAACCTGGAAATGTACATGTAACTGGGTTTACCAAGCTGGGACACCCACAAAGCCTATTTAGAGACAAATTAAACCATACCAAACTAAATGCACACACCTCTCATTCTGTGTTTTGGAAATGCTAATTTAAAGATTCTCCTTTTTTCCCCTACGTTTGTTTTGAAATAATTATTTGCAAGAGAGCAGATTTTTTCCAGTCATGATTAAGTTTGCAGATGACACCAAGTTAGGAGCAGGTGTTGATCTGTTGGAGGGTAGAAAGGCCATCCAGAGGGACCTTGACAGGCTTGATGGGTGGGCAGAGGCCAATGGGATGAGATTTAACAAGGTGAAGTGCAGGGTTCTACACTTTGGCTACGACAACCCCAAGCAGCACCACAGGCTGGGGACAGAGTGGCTGGAGAGCAGCCAGGCAGAAAGGGACCTAGGGGGTACTGGTAGATAGTAGCTGAACATGAGCCAGTAGTGTGTCCAGGTGGCCAGGAAAGCCAATGGCATCCTGGCCTGTATCAGGAACAGTGTGGCCAGTAGGACAAGGGAGGTTCTTCTGCCCCTGTACTCAGCACTGGTCAGGCCACATCTTGAGTCTGTGTCCAGTTCTGGGCCCCTCAAATCAAGAGAGATGTTGAGGTACTGGAACATGTGCAGAGAAGGGCGAAGCAGCTGGTGAGGGGCCTGGAGCACAGCCCTGTGAGGAGAGGCTGAGGGAGCTGGGGGTGTTTAGCTTGGAGAAGAGGAGGCTCAGAGGTGACCTCATTGCTGTCTACAACTACCTGAAAGGAGGTTGTAGCCAGGTGGGGTTCAGTTTCTTCTCCCAGGCAACCAGCAACAGAACAAGGGACACAGCCTCAAGTTATGCTGGGAGAGGTATAGTCTGGATATTAGGAGAAAGTTCTTCACAGAGAGTGTGATTGGCATTGGAATGGGCTGTCCAGGGAGGTGGTGGAGTCGCCGTCCCTGGAGGTGTTCAAGAAAAGACTGGATGGGGCACTTAGTGCTATGGTTTAGTTGACTGGATAGAGCTAGGTTGGGCTGGATGATCTTGGAGGTCTCTTCCAACCTGGTTGATTCTATGATTCAACAATCTGGTATTTTTTACTTATTGCTGCATGTTTTCAGAGTCCACTGGCACTGTTTACTAAAATTATTACCACAGATAGGATAAATGTGTGTTTTTGTAATACATTTTTCCGCATTCTGGTGGGTTGGTTTTCAATCACTTGGCCCTGAACACTCTCTTCACTGTCACAAATGAAGCTGATCACAGCATCTCCTGGTCTCAGCAAGGGGACAACTCAGTCCTCATTGAAATCAATAGGAGCTTTGCCACTGATGGCAAAGTAAGTGGGATCATAAGCTTGACCTCTGTAACAGAAGTAAATAAACATTTACATTTTCATGTCTAAATCAGTAATGGAGGAATAAGAAATAGCCTTTTTTTCCTCCTTTTAATATTATGAAAAACAAATAATCTAAGTATAATTGCAATTCAACTGCTCTCTGGAAGAAGGAAAACAAAACCCAATGAAGCTTTTTATTTCATTTGCTGTTTGCAGAAGGGATGAATGATCCATTTGTGTCTTCCTTCTCCATTTAGGAAAGGTGCCCAAATCTGGTGGAACATCCATTAAATTCCTCTATTTATTGCAGACATTATTGCCCTACATCTTCCCCATGTAACACAGAACTCTCCTCCACACTTTCCAGTCTGTACTGAAAGCATTTTCCAGTAGAGTTACTTTATAACCCTAAGTATCAAATCTTAACCATCAAGTTCTGATTTTAATGGCCTCAGCACTACCCTGGGTATCTTTGATCAGAAATCGAGAGCTGCACTACACCAGATCCACCTTCATGCAACATGACAGCATGCAGGCACTGGACACGTGGCAGAGCAGCCCTCCACCCCTGCTACTGGAAAGCTCACTGGCTCAGAGGCTTTGGGAAAAGCCCTCAGCTCAGCAGTGAGGCAGGGTAACTTTGGTTAATGATGGGATACCTCCATTTCTGTAACTGCTTGTAGAAAATAGCTATTACTCTCTTGTCCTTTTTCTCTTTTGAAGCATCAGCTGTTCAACTGCAAATACAAACAGTAAGCAAGGTGTTAAGAGAAAGCAGAAAACCAACTGATCTGTAGAACGACTCTGTTTAAACCCAACTTC
Organism: Ramphastos sulfuratus; assembly: GCA_013399055.1. NCBI lineage: Eukaryota > Metazoa > Chordata > Aves > Piciformes > Ramphastidae > Ramphastos > Ramphastos sulfuratus. Next base: position 135,917 of record WBNM01020101.1, read on the forward strand.
CAGGGACACTCAGCTGATTCAGAAAAGCAGATTTCTCTCTTCACATTTACAATAGACAGGACAATCTGTGGTCAAGCAAATAATCAGTGAGCAATGAAAAGTACAAAATCTTTCATGCCTTCAATTCAGTTTACTACCTGATGAGGCTGAGCATACATTTTCTCAGTGCCGCCTAATTGTAATCTCTGGCGGCACAGGACCCATCTCTGCTTTCAGGATGGTGGAAGGATTTGGGTTAGAATGTAAGACAGAACCTTTGCTTCTTTCCAAATACTCTGTAACTGGCAAAAAGAATGAACAAGAATAATACAAACAATAGGCCTTTATGGATTTGAAGGATCACTATCACGGATTATCTCATTTTGAGGCACTCTTCACTGGCTGCTTAGCAAGACGCCTTAGCAAAAAATACAGTTGCATGAGAACACCAAAAGGACATGCTCCAAAACCCCAGCCACATCTGTTAATAATACCATGGAGACTCTGTGTTCAGCTCACAAACATCATTGCTGCTTCTTGCAACCACTTGAGGTGTGTCTGAGGTCATGATTCCTTTCAGAACAGATAGTTACTGATCAAAAGGGCTGGCTGTTTCATAACTAAAACGTCTGCTTGTTGAACTATTTCTTATAATTCAAGTGGCAAGGAGCCAGTTGGGATTTTTCTGAATCAATGCAGGTCTCATAAACTCAAGTCTCTTTGTAAAGCACTGATGAAAATCAGGAAGCAACTTCTAAAACTTTGCCTTCAGCGTACTGTTTTTCAGTTCCAAGATAAAGTAATTCTCAATCCACTGAGGAAGGCTCATTGCAGAACTCCAGCTACAAGCGTATTACCAAAACATGTTAATTCAGTGCTCACACCTAGATACTCAACCAGGGGGAAAAAACTGGTAACAAAAAAAAGTCAAGACAACAGAACACAGAATGCCTTAGAGTCCATGACCATTCTTCATCATGAGACAAAAAAAACCAAAACCAAAAAGGTCAGTGGAATAATCAGATGGTGAAGCAAAAACTTCCTGCATAAGCAAAATGACATACTGCTCCATCATTTGAAGTACTGCAATGAACAGAGAAATCAAAGATGGACCTTCTGTCATTTACTCCCACTTGTATGGCTTCTCTTAAATGCCTTCACTCTTATAGGTACACAGAGTTAAGATATTGTATTTTTAGATGCTGTAATGTCCAAGGCAAAGACCTTAAGGACTCCAAGGCTTTAACTCTGCGTTTGTCAGCTTTTATGAGTCGGTATCAAGCTTTTAATGTCATTTCCAGTGCAGGAATCTAAAGCTCATTCCTAAAACAGGCACTGTAAATATATTGCTTCTTCCCCAACAGGCATTTCTACATTCATCCATGCCAGTGTGTACCTACTAACATCCATCAACTAAATGACCTGTTGACTGACTGGAAGCGTATTGTTTCTACTGCTCTGCACCAAGCACCAGGTGCATGTGACTCATTTATCTCGGAGTTATTCAAGGCTGAGCACTGACCACACGAAGGATTACAGCCACTTTTTTCTAAGCACCATATCCATCTACCATTAAGGCAAAGAAATCCAATTGTTTTGTCCAGAACAGTTTCCTTCTCTTTCAGAAGCTATCTTCCTAACAGGACTCAGAAAAGAAACAGCTATATATAAGCTCTCCAAGTGCATGGTGTGGCACACTTGTGCTGAACTGTAAATTCTTTCTCATCAACAAGTTTTAAACAGTCAGTTGGCACAGGAAAGCTTGCCTTTCTCCACAAAGCCTGCACTTCTTCCTGTCCCAATGAATATTTAACAATCCTTTGATGATGCCAAGTTAAGAACTCATGCACAATATGTTGGTTCAATAACTCAGTCTTTGGGATGCGAAATGGCATGTCATACTCCATCCACCAGTGAAGCTACTCTGGTCAGGTGGAAACAGCCATTGACGGGATGGCTGATTTGTAAAACAATTGCACTGTTTCACTGTGTCTCATATGACTGCTTTATGGAACTCCAGGTCTTCCATGAAGTAGTCTGGACTTCAATTTTCTGTACTAAGAAGGACGGCAAACAAAAAGTAGGACTCACACAGTGCATGTGTGGGCTTCATCCCCTGTTTGTATTTACCATATAGGCAGAACTTAAGGTTTTGTTTTTAACCTTCCTCTCTCTCTTTGCTTCCCTTCCTTACTGTTTCTAAGTACCACATTCAGTGGAGGCTGTTCATTGCAGGTAGCCTGTGCAGAAGATAAGCAGTAAAAGGGCCAGTATAGAAAGGCTGCCTTGTTCCTTTGCAGGATAAGGCACTGCATGGCTGATTCCCCAGACTCACCTCTGAATTAAATTACTTTTGAAAATTACAAAACTCTTGACACCGCAAAGTCTCATATTGAAGATGCCATAGAAATGTTTGGAGGCTGCTCCCTCTTCGTACTACTCTCTTGCTAGTACCACCAAGCTTTACAAAGAAATAGCCACTATACCTCACAGTTTCTAAGTTTAGTCACAAAGAGAAAGCAAGATAGTGTCATTTTCTCTAAAAGGGCCTTGTCTGTCCACCATGCTCCCTCTTCCCAGTGATTCCTTCCAGCTTGCTCTGCTATTTCTCTCTGTAACATACTGAACATGAAAACATGACAGGTATAGCAGAATAAACTGCTGACAAGATCAAAATTAAAACCAGACTTTAGATATATTTTATGCTATACAAACTGTATCAACCATATTCATCTAGTACACGCTCTAAGTATAAAACAGTACTTCCTCAAAAGGCTGAACTTCAATGGCTCCTTCCTGCTCAGCAAGCAAACCAATTTCTCCTTTGTTGGGAATAGGAAATTCAAGGACTAATAATGAACGCTTTCTAACACACAGATTGGCAACTTGTCAAGAAATACATCTATTGTATGCTCAGGGTAATTTTGTCAAATTAGTCTAACTTCACCATTTCCTCTCTCCCTACTCATGTAATTACAAACATCACACAGTAGACATTAAAACTAGCTTAGAGAGTAAATTCAAAGCAAAAACCAACACAACCACCAAAAATTCCAAACATCACTATAAAAGCCTCAGCTCCTCCAAAACTATTTTTACAAACAGTAATTTTACCATCTGGATGGGCTTACCACCACCCCCCCCCCAGCTTAGCATTAACTCTACTCTTACAGAGCAAATTCTACCTCCTACATTTTCAGAATGACATTTGCCAATTTCAGGTAAAATCAGGTTCAATACTGTTACAGCAGGGTTGCCTATCCAGGGTCAGGGTCAATACAGACCTATAGTGCTCAACTTTAAATGCCTTACATGAGAAGACTGAAATCAACCTGAGTATTTCAGGGACATACCTGCCCTACAGCTCCACTGTACTTTGACAAGAAAAAGGAGCTTATCTTAGGCGATGGTACCTTTGTAATCTGTTCATTCTATGCTCTTTTCCATTTCTCTTTTGTCCTCTTCTCCTGTGCATGCAGTAAGAGCTGGAAAATACCTCATATGGAACTGATAATGAATCTACTAGAATTCACATATTTACCACAGAGGAATCAGTCATGCAGTTCTTCCTGCAAGCAATCATATGTTCCCAGCACAGATAACATTTTCACATATGAATAAGGCCACATATCATTCCTGCTTCTACTTGGAAAGTATCAAGCTTTCAGCTGCAGCAGCTATGGAAAAAAAAAAAAAATACACTCAGAGTGCACCAAAACCCACCCAAACCCATGATAAAGTTTTAACTTCAAGAGACTATTAACATGCTTGAAGTCATGCTTGTGCTGTAATATCTGCAGATTTACAATCTCCTTCAATACTACTGTAAATCACAGTAGTACTGACCACCTATAAGCACAGAAGCTGCAAAAGCCAATTTCCATTAGTTCCGGTTCTGACCAAGCCACTCCATGGAAACATGCTGATTGTTTGCACTGCTTAAATTATCTCAGTCAGATACCTAAATGTGTTTGTTGTTCACCCCATTTCAGCATAAGGTGTCATGCTACGCCAACACACTTTGGTCCTTACAGAGGGAAACGGCATATCGGTGACTATTTCTTTCAGCATGGAACAAGCACGAGTGGTAAGTGCAAACCAATTTAATTTAACAGAAGGGATTCACATCATGGCACGCAGTTGTCCATTAACAGAACAAACCCCTGTCCCCCTCCCTTTCTCCAGTTGGCAATTGCAGCAAATCTTCCATGACAATACATTTCCTGTAATGTTCTGGTCATGGTCTGCAAGAGCTGCAACCCATTTCCATAAAGCCACCATGTGGAAAATTGCCTTGGCTGTTAAAATGGACTAATGCAAAGGAATTTTTTTTTCCCCAAATGTTGAAGGCATCAATCCTTTTTAAAAAAAACTCCACTTTCCATAATATTAACAGGTCATCTACTAGCAACAAGGCAGAGTCCTCAAATAGAAAGACAGCAAATCAAAGAGCTTTAAAGCAATTCAGAAAAAAATCTTCATCCAAGTATCATTTACAGACTGTCACCCAGCCAACATAATGAGAAGGCTGAAAGAACTTTGCAACAGCAACTCTGCTCTCACTAGAGTATAATCCTCATGTTGCATCAGCTAACCAACAAACTTCCACAGCATTATTTTGTCCCCTGAAAGGTAAATATTGAGTCTGCAGACAAGTGACCCTGCCAGAACAAGTATGAATGCTAAAATAAAGGAGTTGCACTAAGATTCTCGGGACTGAAGCCTCATTCTCCTCTGTGGTCATTACCCGGTGAAATTTACTCTTCATCTCTCTGTGGACTCACACTGATCCTGTTTCTCACTCTTGCCCTGTAGGGCTGACTCAGGTCCATAATGCTTCCATAAGCCTATCAAAATCCTCTCCTGCAGAGTTTCTGCATACACAAGAGGACAGATCTCTCTTGCACAGTTCCCCTACCTCAATTTTTCCAGCTGTGCCGGACCAAGGTGGAGACACACAAATGTGGTACATGTCTAGAACCTCTTGTTGCTCAAGACACATTAGAGTTGAAGGAGTTTTGCATTCTCTGACTCTGGGAATCCCTTGAACTTTGGTCCGTTGCAAGACTAGAAGCTGAGTAGTGAGATTGCTTGATCTAGAAAAATTTACAAGTAGATTTTATAGAAGTGACTGTGGGCTGAGATCCAGACAGAAAAGGCACCTCATTTCAAAAAAGGGAGACTCTAAATGAACATCATTTCAGTGACATTCATTGATCTCAAAACAGTTTCTGAATTGGTAAATGCAAACCTTAAGACAGAGCCCTGCACTGAGATCCAGTTCTGGTTTTTGAATGACAACCAAAATAGCTACCTACAAAAAATGAAAACTGTTGGTTATGATTTTTGCACATCAAAAGCATAACAAAGTTGTATCATGTGTAGGCTTATAAAAGAGGCTGCAAAGCTTGTGCTGAGAACCTGGAAGTAAGAACAGCAGTGGTACTACTGATAACCATTTGCAAAACTGGAAAGTGAGAGACACTTTAAGAAAACACTCAGGAAGTTGTATGTAATGAAATAGAAGAACTGAAATCTCTGCACGCACATTTTGCTTACAAGGCATCCACTGGGAACTTCTCAAAATCAGGCCAGAGGTGTCTCAGATTAGGCACTATGCTATAGATATATTAAAAATAAAGGCATTTTTGAAAGTAAGGCTTCTGTCAGAAGCCCAAGGCTTCTGAAAACTGAAATAAAAAATAGGTCTTAGAAATCTTTCATCCGTAAGAAACATCAAAGGAGGAAAGGTTTATAAGGAAATTAAAATAACTAGGATTAAAATAACTGATCAAGTATTGAAAAATAAAAGTTTGTGAGCACCTAAGTTCTCTGAAATATAAACACTTTTGTGATACCTTCCTTGAGCACTAAATTGGCTACCACATGGCTGCTGTTCCAGGCTCAAAGCTGTGTCTAAGGCAACAGATCTAGAAATACGAGCTTTCCAATTTTGGCCCTGCTTGCCCAAGTAAGAGATCTCAACTGTATCTGCATGAACAAGAAAAGATACTTTATGATGTTGTTCTATCCCTTCAAACTTCATTGGTTTCTTTTCTGAAAAAGAAAAGAATTCCATCATATTATAACCTTTTTCTCATTCTTGAGAGGCAGCAAGAGAAAGCAACAGGAATAGATGAGCACCCTGTGTGCACAGATATGGTCGAGGGAACCCAAAGGATGCAGTGCTTTGTTACTGTATGTGATTAAAAGATGCATTTTGGAGTACAGCAAATGCAGTTAGAAGGGTTCATGAGAAAATCTACATAATGCTGACCTGTTTCTGTATAATCTTGTTCTCTATTTGTCATACTCGCTACACAAAAATTTAGCACGTGAAGGGTCTCTGAGCAGCTAAAGTATCTTTAAAGAAAAGTCTATCCTTTCCTACTCAGCTGTGCTTCCTGTATCACTCTGTTAGCTGTCTGCCTGATTTATAGTTCCCACACTGCCTCTGTGATTAAAAGCATGACCATTTGTTTGCATTTCTACTTAGGCTGATTATTTTCTGCCCTTCCTCCTACTTCAGACAAAACCTTGCAGATGACAGGTCTAAGGGTTCAATACTCATTTCAAAAACATATGTACCATGAACAGGAAGCTGCCCTACAGAGGTCTCCTACTCATTCACTCCATTGCTTTCCACCATACTACAGAACTGAGAGAATAAGCACTCCCTAACTGTCTGAGAGTTTCCGCACTGGGCACAGGCTTGAATTTTATCTCTTTAGACTCAAAATCTAACATCTCCAGAAGTAGTAACTAAACTAAAATCAGAAGAGATTTTTAGATTTGGGTTCCTATAAATCCAACTTGAAAGCAGTCATAGGTTTTGCCTGACTGATAAAGTAGCTGCTAGGTGCTTTTGAAAAGACTACCTCCCATTCATGATGGCAACTCATGTGGGGCAGAGAAGTAACTCCCTGGTCAGGTAACCAGCTAACAGCACAGTGGCAGAAGAGGAGAAACTACCATTTAATGGAAATGAAGTCTCATGATATTTGCAAAGGATAATAGCAATGGCAACAATAGGCAGGTTTGACCTGAAGACCAGTACTCATATTATCTGAGACAACTAGATAAGGAATCCACATGCACCCCAAAACAAAGCAAAACAATTAATTCACTTGGTGAAAACATGAATCAGGGAGCTAGATGTCATGACTGAGCACCTCAGTCCACAACAGTATGGATTTCTCCTTTTTTGGCCCAGGCAGGAGACTGACTTCTCTGGAAAAATGAGCCCACTGCTCACCCAGCATCTGTTCCCTCCAGCAGTTAGTGTGGTCTAGCAGAGCTGTTGAGATTTTCGGTTGAAAGGGACACTTCAGTTGTGGAACTTAAAACTTCTAACTTCCTGTAAACAAAACCTTAGCTCTGAATGCATCCATAGACTCCAGTCTGGGATTTAAAGCCGTTTTGGAAATGGTCTGTGCTTACATTCTGCAAATGGGGGGCTAAAAGACTCCTATATCTCTCTCAGCTGCCAGTGCTCACCAACAAGCAAGAAACATTAACAGTATATGAGGTAAGAGCAACTGAAGAATCCAAGTCAAAAGACTTCTTCCCTCCACAGTTCTGCACACACTTTCTATAGGCTTTTACTGACAAACTTACTAACTTCTCAAAACCAAAGCATTTTGCAAAAACATCTCTGAAATAAGATGTTAATTTCTTAAAGAAACCAGTTGCTAAAAATCCAAGGTGCCTTAAAATTCAGCATGACATATTCTGTTTCACTGCAACATAACACAACCCAAAATGTAGCCAGGGCTTATTTCAGTTTGCTGAGACATGCACAGGTCCAGAGCCAAATAACAGATTGGACAGCAGAGATCAGTTTCTTCAGCAGCTGCTTAAAGTTTTAATTATATTTAGGAAAATACTTATTGTGCAGAAAATGATATTCCAAATGGGTGCTTAGATTCCTGTCTTTCCTACCCACTCCCTCAGATCTTTTGCTGCAGTTACCAAAGATGAACCATACTTCGTGGGAAACTAAAAGAATATGGTAAACCTGCTACTGGCTGGTTGCTCTTTTGTTATGATTGCTGTAGCCCCGTGAGTATCTGCTACTGCACTGCTGCAAAATGTCAATGTTTCCACACAGGAAGTTACCTGGTGCAGCTTCCCCAGAGCAAAGTGCATTCTCCAGACAGGTAGCTTGTGGGTATTAGCGCGTTTGTTCATGCACGTTTAGTACTCACATTTGGTATAAAAATTTGCAAGGCTATAAAGATACTTCTGTATACAAAGTAACCTATTTTTTGTATAGTCAAAAAGAAATTACCATGTATGAAAAACTAATATACATCTGAGTCTTGGCAAACTTTTATAATGCCAAATACCCTGCTTCGAATGCGTATTTTCCTGTTCAGATATGTCTGCAAACTGGCTTAGTATCATCTGCTGAAGGTAACACAGAAAATGACACATTGATGAGGTTTTGTTAATAGTTTGGCTAAAACAAAGTTATCTTCTCTTTCAAAACCTCCGGAATCACAGAATTCTTCCTTCCTTCAGAAGTGTCTGTCAGTATGAATAGCTTTGCAAAGAAGAGTTTTCTCAGGAAGAAGTGTCAGCCATTTTTACTGTGCTTCACCAACCTATCATCCCACCCAGCTCTGCTTTTCATTTTTCCCCTCAAGACAAAGACACTACAAAGAATGCTCTCTTTCTTTTCACATTTTTATGTTCAAAACCAGAACTGACAACAATCCTTTGCTATTATCATGACATGCCAAAATAAGGATACATCTCCTCCCACGACCATTGTTTTTGTCTGCTGCAACTGGATTGTTACTGGGTGGCACACAAATGTTAGAAAACCGCCATAGTTACTGCCTGCCAAGTTCCATGGTGTTATTCCCATCACATTGAAAGAATATGATGAACTTTAGCTTGTACTCCACTGGTAATTTTTTTTTTTTTTGCAGTCACAGAATTCCCATGTATTTACAGCTTGTGGCATTTCATGTACTTGTGAAATCTTCTGTATTCCTTTCTGAAGCAAAATACAGTAATTTCAATAAAAGAAAGAATTTCATTATGCTTGACTGGCAAGCCGAGGCCGCATAACTTACACAAGGCATCCTTCCTTTTCTTTTCAAAAGTTACATTTTTCTGTAGGAACAGAACCAATTTATACTTCTATAGCTATTTCTATTTTTGCCCCACTAATTTTGATCTGAAACCTTCATACAGAATGTCTCTAGTTGCATGAGTAGCTTGAAAGTTGCTGTAAAGACTGCATGGCCATCACCTCATCACTACCAAAAATCCCAGTCCTTCACAGGCAAGATTTTTGTCAAAGACCAACAACTTGGAAAAGATTCTGACAAGTGCAATGACAACATTCTCTATACTGACCTGCCACTAAGTCACACAATCTCTTATATTTCATATCAGGATAACTGCCAGGGAGAGAAGATTACAGTTTCTCTTTCAACTGTCAGTAAATTATTTCCACTATGTATTCTTTTGTTACATTATTTGATTTTAGACCTCCTTTCCCACTAGAAAATCCATACCTAATAGAGCAAAATAGCTCTATCCCTGCTCTAACTAACCCCAAATACCTGGTCATCTACCTCTGCTTACTGGTGTTCCATGCAATGATTGAAATGTCCATTAAAAACAACCCAAGCACTTTGAAAACATAATAAATACGAAGCACAGAGGAATAATAACCTAGGATAGAATCCCTTTCAACCAAGCACACAAACAGCAGTGACTTTGTCACACACCTTTCCATGCAAACAACTCCTTTGAAAGGAAGTTGACACAACAGTAAAGTACTGAAAAGTGAAAAAAAACAAACATGAAATTTCCACTTCCTCTACACATGGTTTCAGCATAGAAAAGGACCTGGTCAACGAGACAACATGCTCTGGCTACCTTCTGTCTGTGAAATAGGCTCCAATGAAATAAAATAGGCCTTTAAAGATCTCATCATATCCTGCTTTTCTTCCATCTCCCTGCACATCTGAGAGGTGATACCAATCATGCCTGCGAGTGTGGCCCTTGGACCCAGAATTCACAAAGAATCACAAAAAGAAGGGTAGGGATTGGAAGGAACCTCCAAAGAACATCTATTCCAACCCCCTTGGTAGTGCAGGATCACACAGAGTAAATCATCCAGGAACATGTCCAGGCAGGTTTTAAATGTCTCCAGAGATGGAGACTCCACAATCTCTCTAGGCAAAAATTGCTAATGCAACACAAATAAAACTTCAGACACAACATTTTCAACATATTATCAAAAGCATGCTTGCAAGAATGGCTAAATGCCTCAAATGCCTCTCATATTTTTATATACCAATGTAACAGTCCTTGAAATCATGCCTGCCAATGTTTCACAGATGTAAAAATCAAATTTTTTAACTGTGGGGTGAGGAAATATAATGGCAGTGACAAAGGGTTTACAATCCAACACTGAACTAGCTTATTGAGATATTGTTTCTCCAATGACTGTTCAATTAAAACAAAATTAATCACTGAGGCTTCCTTTCCTAATGCAGCTGTACGGCACATTCACAATTCACAGGTCTTTTAGGTGGTATATCATTGAGGAACAAAGAAGGTCTCCCTTAGAATGCTTCCTTCTCTCACTACACTGTTCCTCCCCAACTTCCTTAGAAATAACCATGGAAAAAAGTGTTCTGACTAAAAACACAGACATCTAAATATACACACACACTTCCTCCATTTCTTCAAAGTGCTTTGCGATCACTGGCTGACTTCTCTTCAGTACAAAGCTCCCTAGTAACCATTGGTACAGAGGGGAAATCAGACAGGAGCAGCTGCCATGACAGACGAAGAGATGCCACTTTTGTATTGAGCTGCAATGTGTCCACTTTCAATTATTCCATTTTCCCTCCAGGCCTTTTTCTCTTGACTTCCTCTCATTTCTCACCCCAAGTCAATTCATATTTAACTCTTAAAGCTCTTATTTCAAAAGGCCCACATTAATACTTCAGTCTGTATTCAACTGTCTTACACTGCCCATTGATGAATTTTAAGTATGAACCCATAAGCTAGATCTTTAAAGGACCATTCAACAGTACCAAGATCAAAGATTTTTCATAGGACATAGACAGGGCCAAGACCACTGAACTGCACAGAGGGAAAGTTTCATTTTTAAGAACTGAACTTTTTTTTTTTTTTTTCTGTGCTAGCAGCAAAGGCAGGCAGCCAGCAAACTTCTGCAAAAATAAAACAAAACTGCTTTACAAATCTGTGATTCAGCTACAGCTCAAACACTTTTTATATGAACACAGTGAAACCAGTGACCTAATTCGAAAGAGGAAGCGATGTCTACCTCTTCTCCCCATCTTCCCCACAGCAGTCTGGAAACCCAAGTGAAAAAGCTAGAAAGCACCTCTCTCCTGAACTTTTAAGCTATAGAAAATGAAATGTCTTAAGAACAAAGGCCTGTAGGGAAGATGCAGCAGGCAAATAAGAATCAGCTGTGAGCAATCTAGCCTGTCCTTTCCCAGGAGAGCTCCCAAGCTTTCCAATTAGCATTACTCACTACTTAGAGGGCACCTGTGAAAACCTGCATGGGTTAACCAACAGGACTTTAAAGGAATAGGTAAGACATGGTCCTGTTCCCTTCTGAGTATTCTACGTAAGTGATGTTTTACATTTCCAGATGTAAAACTGATTGACAAGATAGACCAGGCAATAAGCAGCAGCAATGTCAGATAGCAAAAAGAAAAAGGAAATTAAAGATAGGAAAAGAAAAAAAAATTGACCTATGTATCCAGGATTTTCAATTATTTATGGCTTGGCCCTGTGAGAAATTCAGCAGTCTTCCAAGGCAGGAAAAAACATGAGCTTACTGTGATTTCAGTGGCATGAATCCAAACCTATTCTCAGTAGTAGTTCTGCCTAAAAACATATCACCAAGTTAAAACTGCATATTTTATGACAGACTATTAATAGCAAAGAGAATGTAGTAAAAATACAAATTAAATTATTCCTTGCAACTCACTACTAATGTATCTGTTTCCAAATGGAAAATACTTCACAACGCCACATAAAAATAAGGATAGGAGGAGTTTAAGAGAATTATAAGCCACTGCCCATTAAGCAATAGTCCCTTTTATGCCTCTTGTCAAGAAACTGACAGTTTATTACCATTATAAAATAGTACTTCTTAACTCTCTCAATTTTTTTTACATTATTCTTGTATGTTTTAAAAAAAAAAAGCAAGATGAACCACAATGATTTTTAATATTGCATGCAACTCTTAAAAAAGGGAAATAGACCCAAACTTAATCTCTTCAAGATCTCTCTGAGCCTTTATCACTACTATTCTCTGTGACATTCCATTCGTTGTCTCACACAACAGAAAAATTATTTTGACTGCATTTAACAATTTATATATTGTCATAAACTCTTTGAGACAGCAGTTCCATTTCACATAGCAGCATGCCTTTTGTTCATCCTCAGCAACAAAATGCCCAAACCTCCAGAAGCCTTTCTTCTGAAAGCAGACAAATGGAGCTCTGCAGCATGGAGCTGCAGACCAGGACTCAGCAGGCAGTTTCAGTACACTTTGAGGGCAACAATTCTTGAATCAGACTTTCAAAGTTTAGTAGGAAACACACAATTACTTTCATTTTGCTTACCATTGCCTTGTTTTGATAAATGGAACAAGGAAGCATGGAATCTTTAATAAACTGAGGCGAAGACACTGTTTAAAAGGGAGCCACAGCCTCTTTAAAAGGTTGTCACCAACACAGGCTTGGAAAATACTTGCCCTCAGACAGGCAACACCTTCTGCTCATAAGTAGTATAAAAAATTCTCCACTAAGACCACACAGGAGGTGACAGTATCCACACGAGAATTAATTTTGTCTTATGAATGCAGCTTACCTCTCTCAAGTGAATCCTACTGAACACTCATGTTTTGGATCAGCTCAAGACTCTGAATTAGGCTTCCTGTTTTTACTCAGTTCCAGGAGGGATGTTTTTTACACATTAGGTCACTTCAGAGTCTGGATATATATTCATTCATTTGGTTATCAAAATATTAGCCAAGGGGTGATGCAATAATTTTGTTCCACTGACAACAAATGAGTAGATTACATTTAAAACAAGACATGTCTGCAGGCACCAAACACTGCTGCTTCCAGTAGGAAAGCTTTTCCTCCTGTCCCTACCTTGCTTGTTTCAGGACCTTCAGTCAACACTTTCAGTGAACACTAGAAAAGAGGAGAAAAGCTGCTTATTTCCCATCTAAACACAACTTAATATATGTTATATATATGCATACCATATAATGCACCTTTTTCTTTTTACAGCTCAGAAATAAAAATAAATGTAGTAGATTTTTATTGTGTACTTGCACTGATCATTGGATGCCGTAAAATATTTTGTTAGGCAGAGTTTTGGAAAAATCAGTAAGTAGGCAGGTGCCAGCTCTGCAGCTCCATGGTGCCAGGCAGTCATGCTCCTTACTACCTCTTAAACTAGAGGGGCAGAAAACGATAGTTCTGGAATTGAACTCCATGAAATTTACATCAGCACAAATGGAATTTAGCCTAAATCAAGCACCCTAGAAAAATTAACTCCTTCTAGATCAATTCAATTCCCTCCTCATTTGCAGCAAGACTACTATACTGGTTTCAACTAAAACATACACAGTTTGGGCCATTTAAAGGTGAAGGTGAATCAAACCCATGCTGTAAATGCTAGTGTCTCACAGAATTCCAAGTAGACACAGAATCCATGCCAAATGGTTTGCAATCATGTCACAAACATGCTACACTGCATCTCTTGAGAGAAGGAGCTCCCTGATTACCAGTGCACCAATGCTGCTCGGCCTGGCTTACATAAAACAAAAGTTATTTCCAAAGCAAATATCAAAATAGAGGTATTAGAATAGCAAGAAACCAGCAAGGATAACATTATCCTTCCTGGTGCTACAGGAAGAATATTCCAGCATGACAATGTGATATTCATGCTTCCCTAGAGGTCAAAGGATGAAGTAGGAAAGAGCAATCAATTGTCCTGCACACGATATGGGGTTACCTAGTGCTTGTGAAGTGCCTTAGGGGTCTAATCTCCACTGAGGACTCTGTGTACCCACCATAGAGATACTGCACACAGGGCAGAACATAACTTACTCCTTTTCCCCGTTGAAATGGAAAAACAAACACAAAAAACCCAGGGAAATGACAAGCCACCTTCCTATTCTTGAGTGCTGCAAATGGTTTGAATGTTTGCAAATAACTTCCCAATTCCTCTTTCCTTGCTCCAAATATCAAAGACATTTCAGCAAAGGAAGAAGTGAGTGTGCCTGCTGCAGAGTCAGGAGGGAAGAAGTGGTGATCAGGCACTTATTATATTACCTGAAGACTGTATCACTCTGCTGTTTCCCCAAAAGTTCAAGACTGCTCAATTCGTTGGTGATTTGGACATGGAAAAGGCCTGCTTTGCCTCTCCTTCACCTAGGTAAGAAAAGCAGCAAGGACTCATTCAGAGTCAGGAAAATAAACTCATTATTAAAATGCAAAAAAGGTGCTGGACTGCAAAAGCTAATGCTGACTTGGCCACTTTGTGCAGCATTTACTTCCTCTACAATTAAAATCCAAGCCCCACCCTCAGAGTTTTCTAGAATTGCTACAATCTTTTAATTATCCTTCGAAGGAGAGGTAGAGTCAGATAAAGAGAGGCAATGCAATTCTCAGCTTCCACTTAGTTACTACTCATCTCTTATTTCCAATAGATGGTTGGTTCCTTCACTGACTGGTCTCTCTGCAGATTCCTAAGTAGGTACAGAACAGCCGCAAGGCAGCATGGGATCCACAGAAGATAATAGGACACTTCCTTTCTAAGCCTCTTAAATATGCACAGCAGATCACAGACGCTATAAAGCAGGGAGAAGGAGAAGGGTTAAAAAGCAAACCCTACACATTTAGCTTATGGCACTTGAAGAATGTTCTTCTACTGCATTGTTAACTGTTGGTCCTTGGTGTGATTTCGGTCCAGGCCAGACAATGATCTCACAAATTTTGGGCACAACTCAGGAATTAGCAGGGCCCTGTGGCCACTGTTACCAGTCACTGTTTGCAGGCAGTTAACCATTTTGAAGGATAGCAAGAGCTGAACATTACAGACCTGGGCTGTTTCATGTCAATTCACTGCAGTGCAAAAGAAAGACCTGGGAACTTGTAATTCACTGTTAGGTGCTTACCCTTCATAGTCTTACAAGGTCTCCAGCTTTAGACCATGACTGGTTTAGGTCAGTTCTGAGGATCTTATTTCATATCTAATCAGAAATGTAACATAGGGATCACATCTGATCTGCAGCGATGTCCCTCAAGTCTTGTACAATGACCCCTTTTTGTGGGTAAAGTTACAAGCTGTAGCAAGAGAAACATTTGAAGGTAGGAGAGTACCCCTGAAAAATGAAACTCTGTAATACAGCTAAAGGGAGAAACGACCTTCAAGAGAAGACTTGGAGCAACAAATCTTCATACTCAACTGGCAAGCTACCTGCAGAGAAGACAATGGCATCCAGACTGTTTGAAAGGAATCGCATGTTTGGCCTGCAAGTTTATCTGTAGTGTTCAAATGGCTCTTACTCAAACTAAATCCCAGGCCTGCATTTTTTAACAGCCTAGCAACAACAGAAAAAAATGTTTATAACCGAGGAGCAGCCAGGACCAGACTCAAATTTATGAGATTCCTGCCAATTTAATTTGAAGTTTCTTCAAAGCAGTTTTTGCCCTTGGGTTCTGAAAAGATGACTGACACCAAGAGAAAGTTCAGCAGAGGAACAGGGATGTTTTCACAGCACTGATGATGTCTTCTGTACATAGTTTGCACTGTTTATAGACGAGAGCATGCAGAGAAGCTTCAGAACAATGACTCATTACACACATATCTATACAGATAAACAGACTCATACACACAACAGTACAATTAATGCTGCAAATGCTTCATTTCAGTCCAGTCCAGTCCATTCCACAGAACACACAAATCCCTGTGGAAAAGGCAGAGTGCTGCATGCCAGAATAGACTGAGCTGGAGTGTTTCTCTATTTTGTTTCCAGCTCCATGCACCCATTCAGCAAACAGTAACTCTTCCCTTGAAACATCAGTGTGCTGGGCAAGAGGTAACAACTGGCAAAACCTAGAGATACGCTGTCACCACTTTAGGGAAACTCAAGCACCTTTCCAGAGTCTCTTGCCAACGTAATTAAATCGTGTCACTATAGATTCTCTGACCAAGGTTTCTAATAAAGCATTTCCTGCCTCATTTTTTGCCAAAATGTAGAAATCCAAGTCAACATTCTGCAGTAATTCATATGTGCTTTGTGGCATGGCATAAAACTTTTCATTCTTTCTCTATTTTTGCAGTAATGCTGCTGCTTAAATCAAGGCAAGTGTTTAGCACTGGAATGACGTAAACATAACTCCAACATCTGTTCTCTGAAGGAGAGGAAAATGAAACAAAAGAATGAACCATGCTCTTTTACTTCACTCCTTCAAATTCCTCAGATATACTAAAAAAAAAAAAAAGGTCAAAAACCAGTAATCTTTCCTGCTGCTGACAGCATTACTATCTCTTCCTTTACACACACAAAGAAAAATCTGAATGAATAGGAAACCAAAATCCTGAAGACTGAAGGACACCTTTGTTGTTTCTCATTGAGGATTGATTGCACAGGTAAATAGGTATCAGAGCTGCTGAACCTGATCACCCTAAAGTTTATGCCCATACAACATAACATGATAGGGCTAAAAAGCTTAGAAATTGGACAGTGGCCTGCTTACAAAGAGGATCAACTAGCAACAAAAAGGTTTTTTCCTCAAAGTCATTGTTCCAAATCTGTTTTTTCAGAACATCTGGCATGTGCGTGGTTCCTGTCAAAGCTTCCCACAATCTAAACCTCCCACATCTCCCTGTTCATGGAATCAGAAAGTTGACTGCGGACTAGTCAAACCCAGGAAACAACCTGAGACTGTACCCTACAAGTTAATTGAGTAACTCTGCAACCTCACTGAAGCCATGCAAAATTAAGCCAGGAAAAGCCTGAAGGAAAATGAAGACCAGTAAACTAAGGTATCTTTCAGTGTCCTCTTGCTGCCTTCCTTTTCCTCATGACACAATCAGATGCAGTACATAAACCCAAGTAGTGTTGTCACATAAGGCCAAAGATTAATTGCACCAGAGCTTCTGTCTTCCTGCCAGTGAAACCACCTGTTCTGAGCTGTAAGTTTGCATGAACAGCCCAACCCTTTTTTCTGTCAGAGACATGAGTCCTCTTTTGTCCACTTCTGATCAGATCAATACTACAACAGTGCTCTGCAGCAGGACACCTGATCTCTCGACAGCTGGATGAGCCACAGCCCAGCTCTGAGCATTCCCACTGCTGCAAGAGCTCTGAGGAGAGAGCTGGAAATGAAGTCTTTTAGTGTACCTCTCCTGAGACCACGAACCACAACTGTTATCCATGCTTGAATTTCATTAATACATAGTTGAAACTAAACCCAGACTTTTCTCCTAAGTGGCTAAGAATCCTATGACAACTTCACTTAGTTGTGTGGCTTCCAGCCAAATAAACCAATTTCATCTTTCTCAGGTTAAGAGTTAGCTGAGTGCCTGCATTCACAAGTCTTTTTTCCTGATACGAAGGAATAAAGATGGAAAGGGAAGGTGGCACTAAATGGTTAAAAAGAAAATTTAAAAAAAAAAGGAAAATTGTACAAGGATGTTTGCTCTGGTGTGTGAGAAAGTTACTGCATGGAGGCTCTGTACGACATTTGTACTCGACCTCCTGACACTGTGACAGCACAGTTTCTACCTCTGGTAAAAGGCTGCTGTAGCAGAAAAAGAAACAGCAAATACTTTTGCCTCAAGGACATGGCAGAGATGCTCACTAACGTTCCCTCTGAGACAGCCAGCCAGCCACCGGTACCGCAGTTCCTCTCAATCCAAACACAAGAGGCTTTGCATCATAATATTCCAAGGTGTGTTCTCATGTAAATTTAGAGCATACCACTTATTCCATGAAACCTGCGGGCATGTATTTGTCACACAGCTGGCGGGAAACAGCTTACCTTCCTCCACTGAAGTTGAAACACTGCACCTTACCCTGAGAGAAGTAAGCACCAGGCAGGTTGAGCAGAGAGATGACCTGCCAGCAGTACACACCCTCACCCTGCACTGACATGTTAATGGAGTCATACCTCTAACAGTACATACTTCAGGTACACCTCCCTTTTCCCACTCTAACTAGATACCAACTGAAACCAAAAGTATGAAAGTATATGAACATTGAGATAGCTGAACTCCATAGTTAAAGCCTAGATCCATGTTTACTTTTGGTATTAATGCAGTGCCTCTTCCTGTCAACTAATATCAGAAATCTCTTTCTGTCTCCTGGGCTAGCTTACAATTCACTGCCTTTATAAAAAGCTCTTCAGAGCTGCACAGTGTCATTACAAAGGACAGGAAAAACAAGAGGCGCAGTTATCTGCCCAAGTTATTGAAGTGACTCCTACTGTGATTACAGCCAAAAGTTTCATTTCAAAGGCTGGGTTTCTCCTACTCACCATTCTGCAGGCCTTTGAAGCACCTTTTCTAATCTGAGCAAGTTGAAATTGAACATTTTCAATCATTGTGTCCAAGGATGACTTGGATACAAGTTTAGACAGCCCTCATATCACAAAACTGAAGTGAGATGATTTATGGAGATCAGGATTGCAATTTTGACGCTGCTCTAGGTATGCTCTAACAGCAGTGACATGCTCTGTACCTGCATCCCACTCTACCACCACTATTTTATCTACAAAGAGCAGAAGAGCACTGGCATGACAGAGAGGCTAGCTGATGGAATCAGAAATCTACGGAAGCCTTACAACATCACAAATGAGTTGGTCATTCACATTGCTCAGTTCCTCCATTTAACTCAATCTTACATGCTCAACATGTAAAAGAAATAGGGGTCTATTTAGTGCCATCCAGATAGTCGCATCTGTAGAGAGGACATCTGTCACCTCAGAGCAGCACTGAAATTACCAACCAGATGGATATTAGCTTTTAGCACATTAAGCGTGTCCTGTATTGGTCTGGTGACCTGGGGGCAAAAAGCTCCAGATTCTCCTTACACAACCTCAAGGCACTGGCCCCACCTCCATCTGTAACCAAGCAGAGCACTTAAAAGTGTCATTTTTGTGCTTATACTCCTCCTCTTCTATGACACTATCAACACTATCAACTGAACAGAATGAAGAAAGAATTTCTCAAAATGTGAAGTAGCTTTCCCATGCAGGCTTGGAGGTGTGATTTAACAGCACAGTTCAGAAGCATGTGAGCTGAGAGTTTAAAGGCAGTTCAAACAACTAGGCCTTTGTTTCAACTTGCATTGTAAAGCAGGGTCAAAAAACCTGAAGATGTCACATGCAGTGTAGCTCCAGCTTTAGCCATTAGTCACTTTCAAATTAGTTAAAAATAGAAGGGGGAAGAAAGGCCAACAACCAGAATGAATTGGTATAACCAGCTCCTACTCCAAGTTCTCTCACCACCATAAATGCTTGCTTAATTATTTTCTGGAGCACATGGACTGTATTTTTAATTGCAGAAACCAGAACTGCTACTTACATCCAGTAACTGGATTTGTTTGAAGAGAAGACTGTTTGTGCTTTATCCTGTGGGAAGCTGCTAACACCCAGTCATTTCCCCCTCCTATTCTCCCCTCACTGACCCCAGAGAGACCACCTCACATAAAAAAAGTTTTTCTTTTTGAGACAAGGATACTACAGCAGTATGTCCTACACAGTAAATCCTGAGGTATCCAAGAACTTAAGGGCTGACACATTTGGAATTCACTAGCTGTGCTTCTGATCTATAGTAGGAGGTTTCTCGCACACATTACAAAAGTATTTTCAGAGTAATCCAAGATGTCATGGCTCATACAAATACAGCATTGCCCTTGAGTTTAATGCATCTCTTTTACCTCAGTTTGGTTTAGACCTTCACAAATATCTCAACACAAACATTTGGGAGAAAAGGAGGAGTAGAATCATATAAATTCCTTAGTATATAAATAATTTAATTGACTTCTGTAAGAGAAATCTGTTCTCGAATCCTTTCTGCACAAGGCAAGAGCCTGTAAAATCTTACTTACTCATAACAGTATAGTTGACAAATATAACTGTTCTTTTTCTTCTCACGAGCAGCGATTTCCAGATTTGGGATTGGCCAGGTTTCAATGCAGAAAAAAGACTTTCCGTGACAATCCTCACATAACTTCAGAAGTCAGGAAATATCCTACTTAGGGAAGGGGTGGATTCATCCTGCATAAAGTATTTGGCAGACCAAGCATCCCACGTCTCCCACATATTCAAAGAATCCACCCTTTCAACTTCTGCAAGACTTCCAGTAGAGTGTTACACTGACAACCACCAGCAGCTTTATAAATCGCAGTTGCGCCCTTACTATTGTGATTTATATTGTCATTATAGTCGAACCACACCTCAAGTGCCAAGTCCTCCCCCTTCAACACTACCTAGAGCACAAGGAAGAAAACTGTCTCCTCAAGAAGGCCTTTTGAGAGAAAGCCTCAGGGGCTTCCATTTCCAAATGGAAGTGGTCGTACTGTGGACACTCTGCAAGAAGATTTACTTCTGCGTTTGTTTCAGGATTATTTAGGAAACCAATTTAGAGGATCTTTACTTACAGCATCTGATTGACCAACAGGAAATCTTTCCATAGTTACCTTCCTAAACAGTCCAGGTCAAGCTTGCACCTTTGGCAGATACTGAATCAGGCAAGACAGTATTGTACAACCCTCCTTGTGGTGAGGCATGACCTGGTGCAAGCATGTGGATGGGCACTCAACATGCAGATACTGTAATGCAAGATCTGGTGCCCTGGCATGTCCCATGGCAAGCAGCTTAACCATTGCCTCTGTTTCTGCATTTATTAAAAGAACACATACTATGTGTCAGCTTGGCATGGCACAGGGATTAACAGTTGCAGCGCAGAGGAATTTGAAGAAATAGAGTATGTACACATACACATCCCATGGATATGCCCTTCAAGAACAATTGCCCTTACATGCCATAATGACTTTGCTATCTATGGTTTCAAGACTGGGAAGCTAGTGGGATGCAAACATTTCTCCAATTTTGTGCAAGCAATATATTTCAAAATAGCTTCAGCATGATACATGCAACAAATACAATAAAAAAAATAACTACAGTTAAAACACTTCAAGCCTGATAGCAAGTAGCATTTTCCCTGGGTATGACAAGCAGGCTGCCTTTTAGAGATGATTCACAAACACCATCTGACATCCAGGTATGCACCAAAAGATCTTGCTGCTGCTGCTTTCTTCATGAGCTGCTGTCCTGGACCAATCACAAAAGAGAAACGTTCTTAACGGCTTTGGAGACAGGGTGTGGGGAACAATGCTTGACTTCGTGTGTCTTGAGAGAAGCAACCTCCGCACTTAAGAGCTCAACGGTTTGGCAGGAATAGAAAACCTGTGCAAAGCGGTTACAAAACCTACTGCTCCCCCCCCACGCAGGCATCACCTTACAGTTTAGCAAGATAAAAGCTGGCTGTGCAAACACTGTGCATAACCCAGTCCTAGCATTGTCAAACAAGCACAAAAACTTGCCCAGGCAAGCTGGGACAGACAGCTGGTTTGAGAACAGTTTCTACCAGCTTCCCTGAAGTACACCTCAGAATATGGGCAACAATCTAGGTTTTGCATACAGAGCTTCCATACCGCTGTCTGGGCCTTTTGCTGGGATGGAAATAGGACGGACAATTTCCTACTGCTTTCCAGTTGGTGAAATCCTATTAAACCAAACTGTTTTCATCAACCAATTTCAAAGTTCAGAAAAAAACAACAAACCAACGTATTTTTCCTGCTGACAGCTACTGTTACTAGCACTGTGGAAACGTTTCAGCTAACTATAGGAATATTTCTCCCCAGGAGTTGCTGTCATAGGCAGGTTAGCACCTAGATAAGAACTGCTGCCATAAGCATAATCCAGAGAAATCTTCAGTAATGCTTCTGAGAAGAAGTTGTTCAAGGAAGACCTGACAGATACAAACACCTGACTGACAAGCTCATGAAAGTGATACAGCTTCAGCCCCCTGCTTGAGCAAACAGGATACTCCAGGACATGCAGAACCAGCTACCTCCAAGCTGCAAGGATATGAGATTATTTTCCCTCATATGACACCGTGTTTGGCCACACTGATCCACTCATTTATCATGCTGCTAGCTTATCACACAGGAATCTGTTTCTCAAACTCTGAAAACTGAAAGAACCGTGTACAATTTCTGCATCACAGCTACCACAAGTTAATCCATTCAAAGCACTAATCCTGATTTTTGAAACCTCCCTTGAGCTTTGATTAGGTTTTCAGGGAAAGACACCTTTCTTCTTTAATGCATCGTTACATCAGAGAAGCTGCTATAAGCAGCATGTCACCGCACAGAAAGCCTTCAGACTAGCTGAAGGCAAATCCACGACCTTTTTCAGTTGTCTCAAGGCAGCTAAGACACTAAGGAAAAAGTTACACAGAACTTACTGAATCATTCTTCCAAGGAGCTGCCTAAATCGTATTATAAAAATATACTCTTAGCAGTTGCCAGTTAAAGATCTGTTTTAGAAGCCAGGGACAAATGCCTTTAAAATTCACTAAGCTAGTTGTCTCACCTACTGTATTTATTCACACTAGACTTTTCAAGTATTTTTCTTGCATGTCATAGTTCAGTATTATTCCTTTGAACAATTACACACAGTTTCAGTATCAAATCCTACAGAACTCCCATAGCAAAGAGATTTGGTGAAAAGTAAGTCAAGAAATCCAAACTATGTCTTACTAAGATCACAGACTTTATGCTTATTTTACAAAAAGCTTTACTGGTAACTAAGAACCCATCCAATACCTGAAAACCCTAATCAACATTAGCTTTGTGTGTTTGGGTGTTTTTTTTCCCCCCTCATCCTTAGTTATGAATTAATTACCTTATTTTTCCTATATCCTCAACCTTAGGTACTCCTTTTACAGACATAAGCTGTGCAGAATTCTTCCTGCCATGGAACAACTTCCTGATACTGCCTTTTTTGGCAAGAGTCACACCAGTTCTCATGACATATGGCCAAACCCAAGCTCATACTAATAAGAATTGTAGCTGCTCTTTTTCAGTGCCTTCTTGACATGGCGAAGTCACAAAGTAAGAGATCACCTACAGCCAGCTCTCTCTTAGTAGAATCAGTCAAGGACAGGGTTATTTTCTAAAGTTGAAACTCATGGGTGTCATTTGGTGATTTCTGCTTTATGGTTTCAATATTTGGAGCTGGTGTTTCCTTAGAAGAAAGAAATGACACTCTCTTATAAACTGCTAGAGCACTTGTTTGCTTGGAGCCTGACTGATTTCTGAACATTCTGGGTTGAAAACTGGTAACTGGCTATTAAAGTGTAACTGCTCAAAGTGGCAACTGGCTAATTCTGAGTTTCTGTAGTACATGTGTTTGCTATGAGTGACTGGCTGAGTAAACAAGCATCAGCTTCATCCAGTTTAGCAAAAGTTATGAAAACAATCCCTAGCAGTGTTAAGAGGCTCATCCTCAGACAAGCAATACCTCACTCAAAAGACTGTGGTGTACTGACTGTATTAAATTTGACTGTCAAGATTGAGAGTTGTTCTGATGTTGGCATACTTAAGTTTTTGAAATCAAAAACTTTATGACCTATTAAAAAACGAGGGTCTTTGAGAATCGGATCAAGAAGCAACTCCAAATAAAAATCTTGAGATGTAGTTAGCATTTTAAAACAGATGCATGGGGTTTTTGTTCTGGAACATATAAGGTTCATGGAGCTGGAGTATGACCATCCCTTCCATCATAGGAAGTCTGTAAATCAAATACAGAAAACACAGGACAGTTTTGCACTTAGTGCCTGACATGTTAGGCCTTGAGCTGCTAGTCCACTCTGTTTCAGAAATTCTCAAATGCATGCAAATGGGACTCCATTCATATCACAACTAAGAAAGGTGGAGGAAGGTGATCAGACAGTAATGGGGAGAAACCTTGGATAAAAAAAAAAAAAGCCATATAGCAAACAGAATTAAGTAAATAATTTCACCCTTTTCTGACTTACCCTAATTTAACAAGTATGTGATGTCTTGCAAGAGTATAAAGCATTCATAGTGTAATACATAAAATCACATTTTCCCTAAGAAAACACATCTGATCACACTTCTTTACTAAGTGGCTATTTTATACATGCTTTTGGATGCTTCTTAGGACTTCTTGGACATAGGGAACTTATTTTATAGTCTGCACACTGCACAGGATGAAGAGTCAAGTCAGGAGCATCTAAGCAAAGATGACACAGCCCTCAAGTAAACTAAGCAGAGAACACAAAAGGACCCTAGCATTTCAACTCTGCTTCAGCACCAAATAATTCTGAGGATGTCTAATAAAGATAGCAATGCTACCAAGAATTAGCATTCATCATGTGTGTAAGAGCACAGGTCTATGAGCTTTCATCACTGTCAACAACTAAGGAACTTTGCATTTCAACACAGAACAGCTTTCCTTTGGTAAATTGGACATACTAGAAAGTATGACTGAGTTTGCCTTAAAATTCAAGATTTGATGGAAGTCAGGACTACTGGCTGATTCGGAGTTTAGGTTCTACTTCTATTGTAACTTATGACAATAAGAAAGGTAAGAGATGCTCTCAAGCCAAACAGGAAGATTTAATTTATCTAGTTTAGGAAGACAGTATTGAAATAATCAAGGCACAAGAAATGAAAAAATAAAGGTTGTTCAGATATTTTGAGGAAAAATCACACTGCTCAGACTAAGCTTATTTCCAAAGCACGAGAGAAAAAGCAGGATTAAATAATGGCTTGAACAAAGAAAGGCAGTATTGAGTCATTAGTCTTTAGCATAATATTGTATTTCAAAATCAAAGCTACCAGTAGCAATGGTAGGAATTCTGACACCTGCAACACAATGTGGTTATCAAAAACACAGGACCTCACTGTAATAACAGTAAAATTAATGGTGAAGTCTTTGGCCAGGTCTAAGGCTCTGCTGGAGTCAGGCTACATACACACTACAACTATGCTGTTAAACATGGAAATCTGATCCAGTAAATCAAAGGAAAACTTTAGGGCACAAGAAAGGCTCCAGATGATTTATTTTGGATGTGTTGCAAACAATAACACCAAACATCAACAGTATAATCGGTGATGGAAACTCCACTCAAATGCTTGGAACAAGAAGTTCCAGTTTTCTCCCCCTACAAAAAATGCTAAGGCATTTCCTCATCTAAAAGGGCTCCTCCCCATATGCACCAGATTTCCAGTACAGTTTGCAGTGGATTGAGTATTTCTCTTGTTGTGGTGTCTCATCTTAATGCCCCCTAATCAGTTCAGTCTTTCTTCTTGCAGAGCCACCCAAGTCACATCTGTCTTTTTTCTTTCAAAGACCTAAAAAAAAAGATGGTAAGTGGCAAGAAAGAGAAGAGAAAGGGAAATAACAGAAGGTGTTCATCCTGTCTTTTATGATTTAAGGCATGTTAACAGAAGGCATGGTTGACTGATTATGATTACACTCTGTGATTCTTGTGCTCCTTGTTCTTTGCCCATCTCCACTAGGAAAGCAAAACCTGTCAGCAAACCGGTGAGTCAGCATGCTGCTGCTGTTTGTCTTAGCTATAAGGCATTGACTTTTCTCCACAACACTTTGATATGGGGTCACAGGTATCCTAACTAAAATCTTTACTGAGAGCAAGGGGGTCATGGCAGCAAGAGCTGTTCACTTAAACAAAAAAGTCAATTCTATTTTTACAGTATTGGTTTGGACTTCTAGATTTTCTGAGATTCTTGAGAAGGTAAAAAATAGAAAACCAGTCATTTCTCTTTGAGCTGTTTAAAATAAGGAAGGGATGATGTATGTGTTCATCACAAAATCTTAATTTAGAAGTCACTGAATGTTTCCCTGTAATCAGGTATCTTACACATGTGTATGTCTAATTAACACAAGACCTAAGGCTAAAATGTAGAGAAACTTGAATACATGAAAGGAGTTTTTAGAAAACAGCACATTCATTTTTTCGGTACTTGTCCAGAAAACAGGCCTCTTTCAACATATCTGAAATGAGACAATTAAAAGTCACAAGGAATTTGTAAACTCCAAGCAATGCTATTTGGACAGAAAACTCTAAATTTCTTGTTAGTACTTCAAGATTAACATTAACCAAAGAGAAAATTCAATGTACTTTAAAAACAGAAATGCAGAAGCGGCTTAGGAAGCTCAGAGGCCTCCCCTTCTTTGTGAAGAACTCTGTAAAAAGAATTATTATATTTCAGTCTGCAGCGTGGGGTAATCAAAGAATCTCTGCTTAATAGGCTGGAGATTAGTTATGAAGCACAACACAGAGTAAGACCATAAAAAGCTAATTGCAAATCACTGTTTTCTTGTTTAAATTGGCAGGAAATTGTGAAATATTTCCTCTACAAAAACATAGGTGAGCCATTATGTAGAATTTACCATTAATGAGGTGGAAGCAAAGTACAGAGCAAAGTAGTAATAACATGTTAAGAAACCAGTTGCTTCTGAAAGAGACAGTCACTGGGCAGGAAACGTCTGTATGTTAGCATGTAAGTTTGAGATTTATAGTCAAAGCCCATTTTAGGACAAACCACTTAAGAGTTGGTTTAGGTTGTGAATGAATATAACACCAGGTGCTATTTCCTATATACGTTGCAAAAGTCTTTGAGATACAGAAGTGAAAGAGCTATCTAATTAGTACTGCTAACAAATTCAGGTTACAGTTAGAGGTGGACAACAGGATTTTCAGAAACCTTTCCGGATGTATCACCAGAACAGACATCCCAGAATATTTTGTACCCCCAGTGCTAGTCAGAGATTTGTATGGAGGAAGCAGCATTCAGCATATTTCTGGGGCTAAGCAGAGATGAGAATGGAATTATGCCATGTACTACAAGTAGAAACAACTAAACCCTATTAAGTATATGATGAGTTTTTTGTTTGACAACATTTCTCTGCATGGTCCCCGAAGAAACTTATTCCAGTCACGAGGTATCTCAGGCTCCAACAGCCACACATTGGTAAATAGCTTCTCCTTTGGCAGTAACACACCAGACTATCTGAACCACCCTCTTCAGATCTGAAACTTGACATGCTACAGTCCAGAGGTGTTTAAGGCTCTTTGTGGCAATGATCTGCAAAGGACTCTTCAAAGATTCTCAGACTGTATTTTCAGCAGAGTACTCTGTTACAGAAATAGAGAGGTGAATAAAAATACAGCAAATGGCAACTGCAAAACCTGTGTTGCCTTGCAGCTATGCTAGTGGTTATTTTTCCCCTCATCAATTGTATTTTAGTTCTTTCAGAAAAAGTAGATTTTAGTTGTTGTTTGAAGGTCAACCAGCATTTCAGAAACAAGGGAACTCATATTGGAGTCTCACTTGAGCTGTGTTCCTCATGTGCTTCACGTATTCTTTAAACACACTAACACCCATGTTTAGAAAACCATTTACTTCTGATCACTCCTTCCCATTCACATCAAGCAAGTCTCCATCAAAAACAATTTTGACTCAGCAGCTATAAGAATTGTGATTATTAGGAATTAAAGGCCATGATTCATCTTTGCTTGACAAAATATAACTTCAGGCAATAATGGAAAATTCCTCTGGTTTTAATACTTCTGGAAACACAAGCATAAACAAAGAGAAGCTTTGTGGAGTTCAGACTATGTCACTTCGGCTTTCTACAGCAAGCCCAAGCATTCAGTGACAAAATATTACCTATTCATACCACTACTACCATAAATTTGGTAAAGCTGCTGTCAAATAACAGGAAGTTAAAAACAAAGACAATGCAGGGATCTTGGTTTTATGACAGACTGAAGGCAATTGTCCATGTTGCTTTCCTACTTTCTGAGATGTACAGAATCCATAACCCACAAAAGACAGCAGGGAAACCCAGAATGTGTGACATTTGATAAGCCAGATATTCCTATACTAATTGAAAAATCAGATGTGTTCTATCCTTACTCTTTGCTTCCAGGTCAAAGTACTAGAATACCACAGCCCAAACCACAGCTCCTTTGACCAACCTCTATCATGCCTCTTCTGTGGCTGTCCTTGTCACCATTTGTGACTAATATCTGGATTAGGAATATGCTGGCAAGGAGTCATCTTGGACTCTGATAAGAGCCAGAAGTGTGGGCACTGTGTATCAATGTGACTCAGATAAGACACATCAATTTCACTTATGAAAAGAACTCTCAAAGAAGTTTTCTTATTAAATAACTCCCAGCCTGCATATCCTGAATGACTTTCTAGAAAACAGGTCCCAGGTGACACTCCTCCAGTTTCTACAACAGGCAGCCAAAAGCTTCTGCCGACTGCCGAACAAACCCATTAAGTCTAACCCTGCAAATCAATGAAGGATGAGGCCACAAGAGGAAGCTAATCTCTTCTTCCTTCCAAGAAGGAACAGATGGCCCAGAGAGAAGGCAGTATTGTAATAATCTCCAAGTTACACTATAATCTCCTCTAGCAGTGCTTTCTTAAGAGGTAATATGACCTCTTCCAGTTCACATCCTAATAACCAGCTAAAGACCTTCACCAGTCTTCTGCAGGAGAGAGGCCTCACTCCACAGACAGGCATGTCCCACTAGGTAAGGCTACAGCTGTTCTACCAGGAGCCAAATTCACATGCTTGCACGTCATGCATTATTTTTCTCCTAAATCCCCTACAGAACTGACAAACTCCAGTTTTCCTAAATTCCAGTTTTCTTTTGAGCTGTGACAAAATTCACAAGGTGGCATTGCTCAGGATCTCGGTACTCTGACAGAGAGATACACACACCAGCACACTAGAATTACTCAACGAGTGACAGAGAACAAATCCTCTGTTTGGCATTTTAAACTGACAAAACAGTCAGCAGAGCCTTGAGAACAGGGCATCACATTGCTTTGGTCAAGATGTTTCACACAAAATATTAACTACTTAGAGATTACAGTTTGCAATCTCAAAAAATGTATATGCAGCGGTGTGGTGGAATGTATCAGCTGCACAATTACAGTGGACCATCCCTTAAAACTGTTCTCCCATACACTGGGAGTATGTATCAGCTCAGTTAATAATAGAGCTGACTTGAATTTTGCTAAAGGGATTATTTCTGAATTGTTTAAATAACAAGACACAAAAAAGTGATTATCGAAGGTTCTACTCCAAATAGTATACGTTTTTATTTGTAGTGGGAAATAAGGGCAAGAAGGTCTAAGTAAAGAGATTTTGCAAACTTCTAAGCAGAAAATCAAAATTACTATGTCATGATTCAACTTTTGTTTAATGAAAAGCAGCCAAATGCATAGTTTTGCAAAATCAGTTCAGTATAAGCAGGGACCTATCTAAGGACACATCAGTTTGCCTTTCCAACAAAAGGAGAAAAAGAGAGTAATTGAATCTGTTATATTAGCCCAAAAGTCTCCAGCTTCCTGAATGAACACAACGAGGTGCAAAAGGCTTCACATTAGACTAGAAGCCTTGAAAAATACTCTCCATGCTAAGGTTCTGAGAGGAGAACCAGGCTACTCAAAACAGCTTTATATTGCTATTTCCCTGTAAGCCTTTAAGAAAAACTAGTTGAACTGATGAGTGAAAAAAACGCCCCTTGCTCCCCGCAGACAGGTGCTTCACAACAGCCAGTACACAGATCTGCAAAGAATGATAAGCCTAAGCTTTTAAAAAGTGCTAACATTATAAAAATGATTTGGTGAAGCCTTTCATTCTCAAACAGTTGGTCTCTTGACAACGTGTCTCTGCAGCTCCTAAGCACACATATAATAAAAACCTCATCAAGAACAGATCCTTGCAAAGGGACAGATATGTGGTTGGAAGCTGTGAAAGTTCACACTTCAGAAAAATCAAACTAACAAACTGCTGAGCCCTGTTAATTGTTTCTTAAATAAAATAAAGCCGACCCCAAACATAAGCTTTAAACAGCTTATTGGAGAGATTCTAAAATTCAGACTGATCAGGCCTAACAGCAGGTTTTATTAACCTGCCATAGATTTCTCACACAGAAGTATGTGGATTTCTTTCTTTTTTTTCTTTTATACAAAGCATACAAAATCTGGAGGAAAAAACCCCAACAAACTGAAATTGGAAGCATGCGCATGCTTTTAAAATCATTAAGAAATGTTTGGCTTTTTTGTCCATAGATGAAAGCAGAAACCAAATTTCTACGACAGACTAGGACAGTAACACACAGAGCCAAGACTGAGTTAGCACCAAGGTGGATCATTAAAATTATTTTACAAATACATTTAAAAAAAAGAAACTCTTAAAAAAAAAAAATACCTGGTGTTTGAAACAGCGTAACAGAAGGCAGAGCATACGTGCAAGCTGGGGGAGTGGAGAGCCAGCAATGCCCTTCCAACACTCTACCAAGAGCAACAGGCAGCTTGCACAAAATGTAGTTTTAAAGGAGCTGTATGCCTTCAAATCCTTTCCAGATTAATAATGTATCTTCAGGAAAATGCCAGCTTAGATGCTCTTGTTTTCATAAGGCAGAAAAAAACATCAGGATAGAAACAAAGCCTAGGTTATTTGGGGTTTGGGGTTTTTTTGAGAAGTAGGAGAGGAAGCATATAGAGTTCCTTCAGCATAATTTATTTGTTTTATTCTTCCTGCAGTGCATTAGAGTCATGCTCAAGCATGAAATGTCCTACAAGGACAACTTCAGAACACCTAGGCCTGCTCTTGTGTTGGAAGCACAGATGAAGGATGCAACCAGAGGATCACTGGATCACATTTCCTAACAAGGGAACCTTTCCCTTTCCAACACCTCGAAGAGCCTTCAACAGTCCTTTAACAGAAGAGACAGACAAGTTTCTAGAGGATCACTTCACAGATTTTTCTAGTTCTGCAAGTCAGGTAAAAGAACTGAATTCAGCTTTTTTTCAGAACCAACTGAAGATATCTGACTCTTACAGTTTTAAGGCAGACAAATTTAAGGGAAAAGTTCACAGGAATTGCTTAGGCTCTACTTTCTGAAATACCCTTATGATGACTCAATGCATCCTTGCATTACTGCTTTTAGAAAAAAAGTCTTTTCCAGCAGTTATTTACGCCTGGCAGTATAAGGAATAAACAGACTTCCATTCCCTAAATCTTGGAATGTGCCCTCTACTAAAGCCATGAAGAGAACTGCAGCTAAGTGACTGAACTGATAAACATATCCAGCTTCAGAGTTCCTTGGAGTCCCAAGTTTTACAGCCCCCAAACAAATCAATCTCTTTCTTTTACTGGCTGTGTATAAAACATAACATTTGCTTCAAGAAGTGCTTATCCAGAAGTCTTTTGAATACAAAACAGGGAAAGTCACTATTGGGAGTGTGGGAGGGGGATGAGAAACAGCAGTTTCTTTGGTTTGGATTTTTTCTTTTTTTCAAGAGTACTGACCCATTAGAGCTAAAACTCCCATCTCTAGCTGTTTACTGTATCAATGTAACAACAACAACAAAAAGACAGAAAGAAAAATAATTTTCATTCTTTAGGAATCTAGGGCTCTTGATCATTAAGCATAACACAGAGCAGCAGAACAATAAATCTACAATGCAATTGCTGTTTTTTATGTACCATGCACAGGTTATGGAATTTAGTAGGGCACTGTGCAGTGACAAATCTGCATTCCTTAAAGTTAACAGTTATAAGATCATGATTTGTACATGTGGGCAATACTGAATGACCTACAGGCTTTTTAACCTTCACAAGAAGGTAGATTCATCTGTAATCACAAATCAGCTCTTTTGTTTGGAGGGATAAGAAGATATTTGGAAGAATACAGGTTTAAATGTCACATTAAGCAGCAAAAGCAGAGGCCAGTACATTAGCTTTAAGAGATGAATTTGAAAACTGGACTCCCAAACCCAGAGTAGATGATACAGAATTTGAGTGAACTCTGTCAGAGTGGTTGCTTGCTCCTTCTTTATCTTTTTTCTTTTGTAAGAGAAAAATGTCTCTCCAGTTCTGTTCTATTATAAAACAGTGGCCTCTCTAGCAGATGTCTTATGTAAAAACATCTCATTTCAACATAAGAGGTCCAACATTCACAATGAAGAAAAAGTTACATTGCTCTTAGTGTAGTGGACATAATACAAGACTGTCCTTTTTCTGACAATGACAATGTATCAACATTTTATTTAAACAGGTATTGCCTGTCTCTTATTCTGACTTTTCTTAAGCATGATATAAATGCTAGTTTGGAGGCGGTACTAAATTGGACTGCAGTACCACAGAGCAGTATCCTAGGACAGCACTAGTAAAATAACAAGCAGTTGTTCACTGCACCAAAACCATCTCCTCAATACAGTGAACAGTAAATTCTGGGTTTTGTTTAACAGACCAAATAAACCCTAAATCAATAAACCCTAGGTATGTAAAACTTCCACATCATAGTTCTCCCACCACTGACATCAAAGTTCTAATTCAGATTTCAGATACCACATTAAGCAGAACTACTTCTGGATATGCAGAGACATGAGGGGATGGGACAGAATTAATTTCCTGCACATTCAAAAATCAAGACAGTTAAAAAGCATATAGTAATGTATATTTCTGATGTTCTAAAACAAGTGACAAAGAAAATGTTATTTCCAAGCATCTGAGATAAGGCAATAGAATGATGCTTCCCAACTTCTACAAGTTACAGTGAGGTCTTTAATTGCTACTTCACAACCTGAAGTGCCTTGTTCTCAGGTACCTAAACAGAAAACACAACTACTAAATAGGATGAGACAGTTTGACGTTTAACACATAGCAGATCTTAGTACAAAACTGCCAACAGATACGCACAAGGCTCTGAAAATTCACGAAGCCACACTAGTATTTATACAAGGTTACAGGTTTGCTAGCCAAGTGGCAAAGTTCACAAAACAGGTCGTATCTTGTTGCTTTTTCAATTCTGATTTGAACTTCATATATTTTTCCTTATAACACTTCACTAAAATCTCAAGAGTAACCAGATGGGCCGAGGATATTTTGCTTAGAGGTGTTTTCAAGCACCTTATGAATAAAATAAAAGACCACAGGAAAGCCTGAATACTTGGCCCTTTAGATGCATACTTCAGTTTGCTGCTCCTGGGTCAGGCAGCAGGACAGCAATCTGAACACAGCACTTGGATGACTAACACTGAAACAGCAGCAGCAATCATGACAGAGACAATAAAGACCCTCGGCAATCACACTCGGCTCCAATGAAAGGAAAATTATACAATAAAGACCCTCAGCAATCACACTCAGCTCCAATGAAAGAAAAATTATTAAAACCCAGAGAAAAACCAGTTCCAATGCTAAAACATACTTCCTTAAAGGCCACTTTTCACTGAAGGGATTACGTATGGTATTAACAACATGAACCTAAATAAAGCATACGGCATGAGCAAATGCTAGCATAAGGTCTTGGACATCTTTAAGAATGGAATTTTAAGGCAATAAAAATACTGGTATGTCAAGGAAGGTGTGTGTGGTGTTAAAAAAATAGCAATCAATTAAAAAAACCTGTCTCCTGAAATGAAAGACACGGAGATATATTGCGCTAAAAGCACATAATCTTTGAGATCTCAACAGAAGCTACTGTCTTTACCAGACTACTTCAGACAAAACATTCCTCTGAAGGTTTTCATTTATAAGGACACCAAGGTATAGAAATAATGGGATAAGAGGGCAGAAATACACTGGGTGTTCAACAGGGATGCACTGAGGGGTGCTTTAAGATGCTCTTCCTCTTTCCTAGTATACACATGAGGGAGAAACAAGGAACACGTATGAGATAGCTCCTTTCCCAAAAAGGTTCCACCTTAGGTCTCCCATCAAGGTAACAGTAGGGACCGTAATGAAAGCGTGTTTAAGCGACAGCAATATTTCTGCAATGTGCGCAAAACTATCAGGCAGACTAAGGGAGTTAAAACAAGGAGTTACGCCTGAGGAGTGGTGGGCTAGTGTGTCTCTCCTGAGTTGTCCTGGAGAACAATTCCGGCTGGAGAAAAAGGGCTGTACGGGTTAGGGCAAAGCTGATTACAAAGGCAAGCTTGAGGCTAGAATATGATGTAATGGGTGCTAAAAGGTGGAAGTGGGATCTGAGGTAAAGTCTAAATGTTTACAAAAGAAAGTAAGTGGCACAAATACAGAGGCTTGCTAGGGGCGTCCACAGAGGCTGCTAGAGCAGCAGACGCAGCGTGCTTGGAGGGCAAAAGCAGTGCCTCTGCACGGGAACGCAGAGGGAAGGCGCAGGGCACAGCCTGGAGGCCGGGACGGGAGGACAGGTGAACCGGCTGAGGAAAGGCAGCGTGCTCAGGGCACAGAGACGGGGGATCGGGTGGAAGGGCTCGGGCGGACGGAGGGGTGAGCGGTCGCGGGGGCAGCGGCGGGCCGGTACCTGGGCGTTTTGGCGGCGGCGCTCTCCCGGCGATCCAGCACCCCGGGCACGCAGTTGGTGAGCTCGGTCCAGTCGGCGTGCAGCCCGCAGCTCCAGCCCGTGGAGAAGCGGGAGAAGAGCCAGGTCTCCCGGCGGTTGGGGCGGTAGCAGGTGCACTTCTTCTGCCCGGGCCGGCAGTCGCAGGGCACCTCCAGCCGCACGTTCTGCACCAGGTGGCGGCCAAAGGTGGTGCCGCCGGTCTTCTGGATATGCAGGAAGACGATCACATCCTCACCCTTCATGTCGAAGGCGAGCTCCCGCTCCAGCTCCCGCACAGGGAAGTAGTACTTCTTCACGTAGTGCGGGTCCGGCGTGGGAAAGAGGTCCAGCTCCTCCGAGTAGGAGCGGCCGCTGGGGGAACCCAGGCTCAGCCCGGGCCCCACGTACTGGTATAGGATAAGCATGAAGCACACCGAGACGGCCACGATCAGCAAGAACTTGCTGGTCCTCTCAACCATGGTCCTCCCCGCACGCTTCATGTGTCACCATCTCCCGGGGCTGCCGGCGCTTGGGCAGACGGTGGCGGTGCCGGGGGGCGGGCGGCGGAACCCAGCGCCTGTGCCAGCCGCCTCCCCCCACCACTGCTCCCCGAAGCAGAGCCTCCCCGGGGGCGGCGGGCCGCTGTCTGGGTCGTCTCGGCTTCCTTGCTGTCCCCGCCCGCCCCGCCGCAGGCAGCGCCGGGAGCGAGGGCAGGGGCAGCCCGCGGCCAGCCGCTCCGGAGCGGCCGCGCAAGAGCGGAGAACTTAGGAGAGAAGAGCAGGAGAGGGGAACGGAGAGGGACCGAAATGCAAAACCAGCCCCCTCTCGCCCTCCCCCGCCCCC
>WBNM01020101.1:171320-191864 GCA_013399055.1 Ramphastos sulfuratus
ATGCACAGCGCCGCCGCCCGCCCCGAGCCCGCCCGGCTGCGGGCACACAGCGAGCGGCGGCTCGGCGGGGCCGCGCTGCTCTCTGGCTGGAGGCTCCGCCCGCGGCCTTTCCCGGTCCCCGCTCCCCGACCCGGGGTTGCGGGCGCGGTTAGCAACGCGCCGTTCGGCGGTGTTGCCCTAGTCGGCGCGAAGAGCGCTGGAGTTGCAGGCGCGGAGCGTCTGCGTCTCCTGAGCGCTTTCGGGGACGGGCTTTAATGATATGCCACCGTAAAATAAGTCTCGCAGACGAGCGAGCCCTGGCAGTCCTCCGGGCCGAGCTTTCTACTCCCTTTTTGAAAAAACAGTCATTAGTAATGAGCGCATTTGCATGGAAATGAGAATAGGTCTTCCCACAAGTGCCTGTTCCCCTTGCGGCCACCGCATGGGACACCACAAACCTTTAGTTGCAGTGTCACAACTGGATGCAACACAAAAATGTTCTGGGTATACAGACGGTGATGGTGTCTGTGGGCAGTAGGAAGCCTGTGCACACCATCAACTATATAACTGGGAAATTACAAGGTGAAGCTGAGGCAAAACCCAACAAAGGTGTGATTACAGAAAACTGCCCCAGTGAAAGGTGTGCTGCTTCTGTATCAGGCAGCAGCTGCTGCTGCCCAGCTCTTTTGCTATACACAGATCTTACAGTCGAGGCAAAACACTGTAGGACCCGGGACTGCCAAGTACGTGGCTGATACACATACAGCAGTACCCTCTTCAGGGCAGCAGGTAGCAGGTGGAGATGCTGCTGCAAGGATCAGCACAAGAAGGACCTACAGAGGCCTGCTGGTGTGCTTACAGCCAGGCTGAACCACCTTAGCTGAGCAGAGTCCTCTCCAGAAGATGTGAGAGGAGTCCTGTGGCAGGTCTGTCACCCCGGTGCCAAAAGGCAAGTGGGGTTCACTGCCATGATCAGCTCAGGCAACCCTAGAAAATCACCCTCTGCTGCCTCTCTGCTGCCTGGAAATGGAGGCCGAAACATGGCCCCAAGTCTAAGAGCACAGTTTGGCTTGGCATACTGGCAAGTCATGCCAGCACTTCATCCAGACATGACTTACTGTCTGTGCAGAATGAATAGTAGGAACAATTGTTAATTCCTGGCAGAAAATCTAACCAAAATACTCTTTCTCCTGTAATTACTGCTATTAGTGATGTTTTGATAAGTTTTCTTTTAAAGTGCTCTTTTAGATAGAAATTCTGACCTAGATTGCAGTACTCCAGCACTGAAAATTTCCCATCAGATTTTGCTTTTTAGTCCGTCGTCTTTTAGAAGACTGTAAGGAAACACATGCAGATGAGACATCGTTAAACAATGGCTCAAATTTATAAGGGCTTAGGAGGAAATGAGATCCCACATTTTCACTTGAGCACCATGACTGATAAATCTGCTAGATGTTGAGATGGCTGCATTACTCACAAGTTGTGGAGCCCTCGTGAGTTATGCAGTTCTTCCCAAACAAGTAACAATAAAATATTTATAGCACCCAAAAGCATCATATACTGTGTTCAAACCATTTATTTTGTTTGATATTTTTCTCTTAAAAGCCTGCTGCCGATTTTCCTCTTTTCATGTAGTCTAGTAACTCCAGAAACAATGATGTCATTCTTCCACACAAAGTTCAAATACATCCAGCAGCATAGTATAAAACCCAGTTTAAGGGTTGGAAATGTGTATTATGATTTGGGAACTATCATATGGGAATATATATGGGAGGCTTAATTGAACTGTACACTACAGCACCATAACCACAGAGCATATTTTAGGGTTGCAATGTGTTTGCCTGCAGTTATAAAGGTATAGAGATTTAGAAATTATGGAGCTCTGAAGAAATTGGCCATTAATTCCAGTTACATGAGCTATTTACTGTTAATTAATTGTTTTAACTGTTAGATATGAAATATTTTGCCCTTTTTCTTTAGTTATGGAGATGGAGATATTCCAGTGGATTTTGTTACTGGGTAAGCGTAGAATCACAGAATCATTGAGGCTGGAGAAGACCTCTGAGATCATCAAGTCCAGCCAATGACCTAACACCACAACATCAACTAAACCATGCCACCAAGTGCCACATCCAATCTTTTCTTAAAGACCTCCAGGGATGGTGACTCCACCACCTCCCTGGGCAGTCCATTCCAGTGCCTAATCACCCTTTCTGTGAGGAAGTGCTTCCTAATATCCAACCTAAACCTGCCCTGGCACAGCTTCAGACCATGCCCTCTTGTCCTGTCACTAGTTGCCTGGGAGAAGAGCCCAACCCTCACCTGACTACAACTTTCTTTTAGGTAGTTGTAGAGAGTGATAAGGTCCCCTCTAAGTCTCCTCTTCTCCAGGCTGAACGACCCCAGCTCCCTCAGCCTCTCCTCATAACACTTTCCCTCCAGCCCCCTCACCAGTCTTGATGCTGTCCTCTGGACCTGCTCCAGCACCTCAATACCCTTCTTGAAGTGAAAGGCCCAGAGCTGCACACAGTGCTCAAGGTGAGGCCTCACCAGTGCCAAGTACAGGGGCAGAATTACATCCTTAGTCCTGCTGGCCACACTATTCCTCATCCTCATACAGGCCAAGATGCCACTGGCCTTCTGTGCCACCTGGGTACACTGCTGGCTCATGTTCAGCTGGCAGTCAACCAGTGCTCCCAGATCCCTTTAAGCCAGGATACTGCCTGTCAGTTTGTGAGAGGACATAATAAAATACAGTCCATGAAAGATAAACAGACCGCAAAGACAAATACAGAATTATGGCTAAAAACCTGCTGTTCTCCTCACAGGAGGACCTTCTGTCCAGAGCTGGGAGATGGTGAGCAAGCTGGAAGTGTGGGGAGGGCCTCTGCCCTTCTGATCTACACCCCCCCCTGCAAGTCCACGACAGCCTGCTTAAGGAACGCTGCAAAACAAAACCTCTGGGATCAATGCTTTTATTTTTACTGAATCCTTCCCTACTCTGAAATGCTGGTATTTCAAAGGTGCCCACAGGTGTGACTCACCTAAGATGATCGCTTAAGCAAATACCTAAATCAATCCCTATTTGTACTTGAGGTAAAATTCCACTGAAGGCAGTGATAGAGTAGTTCGTTGCTTCACAGAGAGTTAAACATCAAGTACTGCTTCAGTACTAGTTTAGACCAGCATGTTTCTTAGATCAGAGCAGATCTGAGTGGAGTTAAAATAACAAGATCTGCACTTTCCTGGCCTTTCCATTGGAAAAAACAGAGGAAAGAGATGAGAAATCTGAAAAAACACGAGTTGTTTCTGCCAACTCCTGTTAACCTAATGCTACTGCCTGCATATTCTCTCAGTTCACCTAGACCATGCATTTAGCCAAGCTGAGTCTTCCATTATTAGGCCAGACCTCCCTATGTTTTCCTGTGTCTCATCTGGGTTTCATGACAGTAGGTCTGACTAACTCCAGGAGCAGAAGTCTGTTTCCTGTGAGATGGTGAGAGTGACAATCTGCAATCACTGAGTTGCCTGAAAACTAAATGTTTATGCAGAACAGAAGCATTGTAGAGAGGAAAAACAATTTTTTTTCCTATCCATAACCCATGGACTGGGAAGATACATTTTGGATTTTCTGCCTCCATGTCCTTCTAGGTGAATACAAAGGACCCACCTTGACCCACTGAAAAAGTTCTTTGATACCTTGGTATCTATCTGATCTGTTGCATCCTACTTGAAAGAAAGAAGTTTTGCAATCCATTTCTGGCATAAATCCTGGCCTCAGTTGCCTAGTGGCTTAACTTGCAGTCATTCAAGTGTATGTTGGGATCCACTGTCTGGCCTGTTTGTACAGCCCTCAGTAAGTCACAGGGAAACTCATGCTGCACTCTGCCATGTATCTCTTCTTGCACTACTGAGCCTTAGGCAGGTACTCTGTGAATCCATAGCATTTTACTTCACCTCCGTGTCCAGCACAAAAGAGGTTGTATCAGCCACACAGTTAATCATCACAAGCATTTAAAAGTCATACCAAAAGCTAAAGTAACTCCAAAATCAACTGCTTGAAGGTTACGTTCTATTTAAATTTGCATTGACTTGAAATAGGACTTTAAAAATTGGTGGGGAAAAGAAACCACATCTTAAGTGCTAGGAGATTAAATCTTAAAATGGACTCCATGTGTTTTGTTTTTTCAATGTAATGTCCTTTATTCTGTGCTTGAGACTAGACAGAAGACCACTTCTGCAGTGGCTCAAATTCTGCTCATGTATACTAACATAAAACTGAAATACCTAGTGACTTTCCACTCCAGGTCTAGATCAGACTGAGCAGAACCTCTCCTAATACAAGTAGAAGCAAAGACTATGTTTAGCATTTTCATAGGAAGCCAGCTGATTGGGGGGTATGAGTTCCATTGATTTTCAGTGATTTTCACATGACTAAGTCACTTCATTGGAAAGTCCCTTAATTTTGTACATTCCCTCACACTAGCCTACATTTGTGAAGGCACTAACTTTAAATTCTCACTATAAAATACATCAGATTGAGGTCAGGCTTATGCTAGCTAAGTGACCAAAGCTCGATCTACACTTAGCCACTTTCCTAGTAAAGAGAAACCTAGACAGTTAAGCCAGCACTCATGATTTATTCATGGTATGACACTGCTAGGAGTAAAGATTAGAGGTCCTCTTGCAGATAACAAGAAATAAACACAGATTTTGCAAATGCAGTTGAACAGTATTTTATCATTGCTCAGTGTTGACCATTGGATGCCTAAATATTTACCTTAAGCTCTAATAAAATATTCTGCTTTATATCCCACAGGGATATAAAGGCTTAGCTCTTAGACATGTATGATGGGATGGGTCCACTAGTTTGGGTGCAAATTACTAACACGCACCTGAGATCAAGGTTTTGTATTTGCATTTAGAATTCTGATGCGAAGTAACATCTGAGTTAATACTGAAGCGAGGACAAACTTACAAATAGCAAGAGTACAGCCTGTTACAGAAAGCCTCCCATGAGAAAGCAGCAGTAGGAAACATGTAAACCACATACCACCTCTACCACCAAACCCTCAGTGAAATACTTATCTCAAAGCCTAAGGAAGAAATAGTAGCTTCAGTAGGCAGAGGAAGTCTAAAGGCCTCTTGGCACAGAGGTTACACTAGTTTGCTGTGAACTAGTATAGCAGCAGAATGGCTTAGGTTGGTAGAGATCATTTGCTCCAGCCTCCCTGCCATGGACCGGGACACTTCTCAGCTAGACCTGGTTCCTCAAGGCCTCATCCCGCGTGGCCTTGAACACCTCCAGGGAGGGGACATCCACAACCTCTCTGGGCAATAATGTCTTTAACCAAAGCAGGTACTGAAGATGACCTGAAAAGCCTGGTTCTGATTTCAGGCTCTTGCACTACATTTTTAGGGCCACTGGAAAGGTCTGCAGTTTGAAAGCTAACAAAGATACGCTTAGAAATCTTGTCAGGATTCAAAATAGTGAAGCCACTAATAGCTCTCCTAAACAAAGTCTAAATTCTGCAGCTACAGAGATCAAACCTGAGTTTTAGAAATACCTTCACAGACCATGTGGTTATGATACCACCCTGCTCCCTCTTCTCATGAGGATGCTGTGGATCTAAACATCTCTGTCTTAGCAGAAGGCAAGCATGACACATAAGACAGAGCTG
Source organism: Ramphastos sulfuratus (assembly GCA_013399055.1). NCBI lineage: Eukaryota > Metazoa > Chordata > Aves > Piciformes > Ramphastidae > Ramphastos > Ramphastos sulfuratus. The sequence goes on from WBNM01020101.1 coordinate 176,981, forward strand.
GTTACCTGATGTTATCTTTTCTCACTTGCAAAAGGAAGATGGTTGAAGTAGATCCACTGGTGAGCATCCATTTGCAGCTTACTACTTCCAGACCTCCTGTGTAAAACAAAAGCTGAGCTTACCAAAGCTGTATGTACATGCTGCTGTGTAATAACTGCAGGTGGAAGACTCAAATGTCTGTCAGGACCAGATGGACCTTCCAAAGTGTACAAATGTCTACAAGTTGAAGAAGGGAGTTGGGCCTGCAGCTGAAGCATATATGGTTTCTAAGGAAGAAGTTTGTGGGTCCACAGAGAAGGTACAAGGTACCAGCTGCTCCTTACTTAAGCTCTAGGTTTTCCTACTTGCACTGGAAACAGCTGCAAGATACGGGATTGATAGAAAGGACAGAGCTATTTGTTGCTGGCATATTATTATCCAATTGTACATGGGGATTACATAAACATAAGGGAAGCTTGGGTTCTGCAAGATTCTACTTCCCCTCGACTCTCACAGAGCAGCTGTTCATTGTGACATGCCTGTTAGCAGGGAACAAATGTAACCTTTTCACAGCCTTGTCAGTAAAACCCCTCAGAACATAAATGGCAAACAAACACTTGGCTTCTGGTAGGGACATTAGAGTGACATGTGTCTATAAACACCAAGATGGTGGTCTCATCCTGGAAGGAAGCCCTTGCAGCCAGCAAAGTTTCTGCATGTTGACTCTACTTACATCTGCAATGGGTATCTGGAGAGTCAGAAAGTGGTGCTGGAATCGTTTCTGTAGGAACAGTTGGTAACTTTCTGTAGTGACCAAAAACTTAAGTTTAGCTTATGTTCAGACTTCCTAGCTTGGATTTTTTTGTGTCATACATATTAATGTCAACATTATTAGAAATACAGTTTTGTTTTATTTTTATATTCTTCAGTAAATGCTACAAGGCAGGGGGAAGGTACTTGTCTATCTACCATTGGGAATTATATAAACATATAAATGTCCTGATAAAACATGGACTGTTTCTTAACATCTTATACCATTGTTTCCTTGATCTAGATCAAAAACCTAACAACTCAGTTTGGAAATCGCATTCTAAAGCAAATATGCTTACAGGGTTTTGACTTGAGATCTCTGTATGATTCTCCAGGGAAAGAATTAATTAGAACAGGCATTCATCCTTCCTTGTTGATGTTGTAACATAAATGGTGAACAGACAGAACAGGGATGCTAAAGTTCATGACAACTGTGATACACACACAAAAAATAACTAATCACTTCCCCCTTTAAGCCAAAATTCAGAAGCTACATAACAAAGCGAGTAAGCTGAAAGCTATAAACTAAACTGGCTATGCATAGAGATGTGCAGCTAAACTGGAAATGTGCACAATTCATTTATTTTAAGGCTTTTAAACATAAGTCAACCACCTGAAAAATGTGAGGAATTTGAAGTGCACTGCTTAATGGATTTTTTAAAAAATAAATTGACTGGCAAAGCCAAGCCATGGATAATCACAGGCTCTGTCTTGTGTCCACAGGATCAGCTCTTTAGATTTATGCTTCTTCTACAAGCATTGTAGCAGAAGACCTGTAGACCTGGCCAATGAAAGTCTGACTGCTTTCTGAACAAATAAAAGATACCGCTTTCAAAATCCCCTAGTGTGGAAAAAGTGCAGAAACAGAAAATCTCCTTCGATTCACAATATTTGGAGCACCATAAAACTAGTTCAATGGTAAAAAAAATGGGAAGAAGTTCATATTCCAGCTGTCTCTCTGCATGCATCTGCAGGGTGCACAGTGCTGGGCAATACACACCAGGGCTGTGAGTGAGGCTGCTTTCCTGGACTGATTTCAAGTTAGCTTCTCCAGGTCATACAGTCCTAAGTGGCACTTCAATCCCTTTTAAAACCTTGCCTCAGGGTAACTTACCAGAGAGATAAAAGCAGCGATCCACTCAAACTGTACCTGACAGTGGCAACTTAAATTTGTATCAGACTGAGAAGTGTCCAGCTCCAGAGGGGATCACCAGTTAAGCCTGATACAGGCACACAGGGGAAATAACTGTAGACCTAGCACAGTCTCTGGAGTGAGAGCTTATGGATTTCAAGCTTGATCTACTTAAGGCATTATCCACAGTATATCAATCTCTTAATGTTGGTTTTGATTTGTACAGTGAGCATCAGCGATACCTGGTGGCACAGAACTTTCTCCCTTCTCAATTTTCTATGTGAATAAAAAGTCCTATAAACAAGCCTAATACATACAAATGCAGTACACTGGTATTAAAATTGACTGGGATGAAGAACACGTAAGAACAGTAAGAGGAAAGCAAAATAAATTTGAGTGTAGCAGTCAACACATAGCAGAAATAGAGATTTAAAATACCATTAAAAGGCATTATATGGTTTTATTTGAAACATAGAAGTACCAACTACGCTTTCACTGAGCCTCACAAGATGGGTAAGCATAAAATTCTCCATACTTGAAAAAAAAAGCCTTAGAGTTACACTGAAGCTGAATTTTGTCCTAGATTTGACTCCCTGTCATGGTAGGTGTAGGCAGGCCAAAATAGGCTTATACATGTCCTCGCTTGCCCAGACATGGTTTTCTGCTCTCTCTCCTTCTGTTTTGGGGAGAAGCAACTGCAGGAAGGAGGACAAAGAACCTGGAGCCACTGAGTCTAAGGACTCTAGCCATTTGCATCCTGTGGTAAACAAGGTACACATGCTCAGCTTGTGTATGCCTTGTGCAAGGCCTGTGTTCTGCCCTAAAAAGGGTCAGGCTGCCTATGGCTTCATCTAATATGGTCAGGCTTGGCTAACTGCCATTCTGATTGGCTATTCTGTGTCCAAAAGCCCATTAGTCTCAGGCCGTATTGATAAAAGGAGATGCGCAGGCGACACAGCATACTCTGCCGTTGTATTCATGCTTGCCTGCTTGCTGCTGCCTTACTGTATCCTGAATTGGCTGGAAACTGCCTACCAAGAGTTTACCAGAAACAGGCGCTAAATGCCTCCACACGATCGGCCTGCATAGCCAGTGTGATAGCTGTGCTGAGACTGCACATCGCAAGACATCCTGCCTACACCTGAAAGCCTCCTGCCAAGATGGGAAGTCCCGAAGATACACAGATTGTCCAGAGATACCAGGACCAGGTCAGAGATTGTCTGCCTCCTTTCCCCAGCACCCAGCAGCCTGGGAAGAATCGGGAGCCTCAGTGGCTGACAAGACAGTAACAGAATTCCCTGAAAGCATTTGGGTACTGTCTGAAGCTGTAGCTAGCCCTGCAAGTTGGGAGATTAATATTTGTGAGTAAATACTTAAAACCTCTTGTAATTCACCATTGCCTTCTGCCATAAGCAGAAAGGAACTCCTTGAGTCTGTCTAATGGGCAAGCAGGATACTGACCACAAGCAGTACACTAACTGCAGGAACCTTCTCTTCCAGTTCAACTGAGTTCAATTAATGCTATATTATTACTATTTTTTTCTAGATCCTGTTATTATCTGTATAAAGTTTCCATGACCGATGCGAAGAACCGATTATTATTAAAATTAGTGGTCGGGGTGGCGAGAGATCTGAATAGTGAATATTAATAGACAATATTAAATTTTGACAAATATAATCTCGGATTAATTAATTACCCCTCCATTACACTCCCAGACACTGATAATTTCAGCAAACTGATTTCTCCCTCTGTAACTACAATTTATGAAGCTCCACATTTCCATTTTAAAATGTTTGCTGCAGTAAAAACACCTGCCTCATCGTCCGTTGTCAGGAGGAAGAATGGTTATGAACCACAACTGTTCACAGCCAGAATTACAGGAAAGGATGCAGTGCTACCTTCCTTACTGTACCACATTCTAACCACTGGATGATGCTGGATTGAAACAGGAGAAATTCCAGGACTTCTTCGTCACTGACAGTAAAATGAGATATAAGCGAGACCAGCCCATTTTAAAGAGAAGCAAAGAGCACATGCACTCTGCTGCAGGAAACCTATTTTCTGTAAAATATGCATCACAGAGAAGGGAGGAAACTGAATGTCTGCTGATTTCAGAAGTTTAAATCTCTTTCTCTGATAATTTCTTGTACAGTTAAAACAATTGAGGATTTAATATGAGTAGAGCCTTTTCTTTTAATCAGTCTTTTTATATCTCTTCTTTTTTTCCTCCAAGTTAGTAATTTTTTTTATCAACAATTGACTTAGTGACTTACACTGCAGAGAGGATTAAAATATTTGTGACCGGGGGGTACCTTGAAATGGGGCTGCACCAACGATGCAGGCTTCTGCTTGTTGCTATATTAAAAGATGATTGCCCCTGCCATGTTGAGCTGATGTGCATCTACTATGCTTTGTGATGAAAACCTAGCTCTAAAGTCACTTTCCTTAATTAAAAGAGTATTAATTTGTAGTGAAAGGAAATGCCTTCTTGTTTAGAAAATTCTTAGTTAAATTAATTCATTTAAGAATATTCTGAGTTAACACAAATAGCTAAATGTGGAAAGGTTTGAATTTATGAAAACATGGAACACTGTTTTCAAGAGCAATGGCTATTTTAAACTTAGTTTCCTAGATCTGATGAGAATTTTCATGAAAAGTTTACTAGAAGCAGAGGAGAGAGATCATTTACCCTAACACTAGTTGAAACAGACACCAGTTATCTGCCTCGCAGAAACACAGTTGTGTTTTCCATAGGAGCTGGACAAGGTAAGGTTTAAGCACTTCTTTAAAGTCCCTAGGATTCTGTTGTGGAGTAAATAATCTTAAGGGAAAGGTATTGTGTCTAAGAATTGGAAGAAGAAAAATTTCTCCTTCCGTTCAGAATATTAGTTTTCCACATATCTGCCATTTTGGTAACCTCCTGGAAAAAAGCTTTTGAGAACACTGAGATAAGAAACTCTGAACAAAACCAGGCTGTCTAATGGTGGTCTAACAATGGAAATAGCCTTCAGTAAAAGGAGTTCATGCAGGCTAGATATTGTTTAGAATGAAACTATTTTTCATTCTAGTTTGTGCTTGGCAGTACAGTGAAATGTATTATAGTAGTTCCCAGTGTGGACACTCTTGTAATAAAAGTGATTTGAGTAATCAGTTTACTTCAAATGTAAAGTTTGTTTTAGTATAACACATACACACACCCAATCTATTTTTCTAGAGCTATGTCCATTTGGAGAATTACTCTGGAATTCTTACTGTGGTCATTTACTACCAAAATAGACATGTGCTAGCTTATTTGGGAATTGGAAGTGATTATGTAAGTGCTCCATTTTGACAGAGAACCACTGAATAAGTGAGTTTTAAGAAGCATAGCCTAGATTTTGGGGCTTTATGGCAATGTTAAACTATTACATCAGTTAAGAAAATAGACTGGCAGTTGGCTAGATATTTGCATTATTAAACACTGAAATGTGAAGCAACAGCCAAAATCAGGGCTGTTAAATATCAACAGGTATTCGGTATTTGGTATTTAGGTATTTGTAATGTGTTGGAGCCTTCTAATTTAGAGCTTCCATTGCTTCTGCTACTGGCCAGGTTAACAGTGGACTTTTTATTGAAGGAACAGGGTATAGGAAAGAAGGGCTTTAAACTTTATCCATTAGAGAGAAATTTAAATTGTAAAAATTTGTGTTGTACCAAAGCAAAAAATAATACAAAGCAGTAGAAGTGCATTTGTCCATAGCATCCCTTAGAAGGACACATGAACCTTGCTGGTAACTGTTGCAGATATTAACAGTAACTACTGCTGCCACCTATGAAAAGATTCTAAATGTCCTCAGTGAAGCAGAAACCAAAAGAGGTTATGAGTACTTAATTATTCTTCAGATAATCCAGCAAAGCATACTAGGAAAAAAATCCACATCATTCCTTGAGATAAATCCTGGAGACGTTTTTCTGTTTGTTTTTCTAGAAACTCAAGTAAACTGTAGTTAGCACTTTGTTCTTCAGAGCTTCAAGGAACAAACAATTGCCTGCTGATAAGGTCAAGCCTCTATGTAATGTTTGTTGCCACTGAACTGGCAAGAATTCTTGTAGATAACTTTAAGAGAGTCAACGTGTAATTCTGGAAACCATACAAGAAAGGGATATGCATCAAGCTGGCCAGCATAGCACTTTGATTTGGATATATAATAAAAACTGAGCAGCAGAGAATGAACAGTGTGCAGTGTTTTGCTACCACACCTTTTTATGCAGACATCAGAAAAAAAATAGGTGTAGTAGCTTAGTGCAGTCCAGTCTACCATTGTCTGTAGGAAGCATGCAAGGTCACACAGCTGACAAAGTTACCAATGAAGCGCCAAAGTGGATGTACTCCAACAGCACAGCTCTGGCAGCAGCTGTAAGCCCTGGACTGACAATGCCTCAGTACAACCCCTGACAAAGATGCTCAGCTAAAAGAGCACATATTCCAGCAACAGGCAAAGAACAAAAAGGACACAGTCTCTTTACTAGTTGCTTAGACCACAAAAATTCCACCTTTACTTGCATTTGTGTAGGCACAGTGGGAGCCTGAGTATATGAGTGTCTCTGTCTGGACAGCAAAGCTCAGAAAAGGTTTTGTAGCAATTGTACCGAAAACAGCTGTGAAAGGCTCCTTCTCAGACACAGACTGGCCCAGCAGCAGTCAGAGGGCAGAATACATGCCTACTGACCAGCAACGTTCTCTGGCAGTAGCCACAGGAGGAAGGTGTGATGTTTTCTGTTACCCTTGCACTGCTGAACTGAAGAAGCTGTCGAGGGGAAGGTCAAAATGGGAAAAGCAAATTACTCTTTCATTATCTCCCCTCTTACGTCCCTCAGGACTATTTTCTAGAAATGGCTGTTATTCTGAGAAAGGGCCAGATGCAAGAGACACAGCTGACTGCCTGGGAGGAAGAGCTGTTATGCTTTCCACAGGCAGCTGCCCATCTCACTGTCCCCTTATATTTTGAAGAGGTATGAGCTGAACTGTAATGACTCACAGAAAGGTGAACTGGCATTGATTTTAGCTTTCCCTATTATGTCAGCTATAATTTGCAATGGTTTGGGAACTCTTCAAATAACTGAGCCTTCCTGCACTGGGGTGGAGCAGGGAGCTCTGTGGAAAAGATACTGTCAGCAAACTGAGAGTAGAAATTATCAAACCTTAGCTTATGTAAACTGCCCTCCTAAGTTACAGCCCCCCAAAAACCCCAGCCATTTGTCTCTAGGGAAAAACAATTCAGATACAGCCTTTGTGGCATGCTGGAGAAAAGGGGTAGGAAGGAAAAGGAGCCCGCTCACCCCACTTCACATAATCTCTGGAAAGGAAGGAACAGGATCCTGGTCTTGGACATGAGAACAACTTGTACCTGTTTTGTGCCACTCTGTCCCCAGACCAAGATGATGATGTTGATGCTCTGCAACACGTTTCCCATCTCACAATACTTCTGAGGCAGATAGCTACACATTAAACCATAAAAAGATCTTACTGTAGATCCAGATGTGAACAATTCTCAGCAGCAAGCTTCATATTACGCTTTTTAAAAAAACACAGTGTGAGTAATGTGCATCTAGGAACATTGTAACTGTGTTGATATGAAAGTGTGCAACTATTAACAAGAGATCAAACCCTCTGTTTTCTGAAATGGGTTTAGAAAAACATTTGTTCCTGAGAACTGAAATCTATTATCAGTGGCTTGTGACCTTGTCTAAAGAATGATAATCACAGTAACAGAGAAGTTTTGAGAAAGTACCATATTTAGAAAAATAATTGAACTAAAGCTGTATCACAGGGTACTGCCACTTCCTGCACAACTCTCTTTCGTTGTGCTGTGGTAGGCTTGACAATCACAGGACCTTGTGCTCTTGAGTTTATTAACTCAGGTGCAATTTTATGAACTTCAGACTATGAGGCATGCTCCTTACCTATAACGTCTAGTCTGAACAACTGCTTACGCCTCAGAATTTGTGCCATCTTGCCCTAGTCCTACACAAAGTACAAGTCTATGCTCCCTGTGCGATAGCAGCTTTGGAGATGGAAGATGCAGACACATAAACAGATGTGGCTTAGCTTTAAATACTTACATAGTTGTGCTGGTTTAAGGCTAATTGGAATATTTTAATAGAGANAGTTTTAGACATTTTCCTCAGGCTCACTTTTGCCTTCTTACAGAGACTATAATGAGGGAGAATAAAGGGAAGATCCATTAGTATTTAATACTTTCCTGCAGACTACCTCTAAATAGACAAACCTGTTACCATAGTGAAAAAATGTAAACACAATCCCATCCACTCATATTTTAGCTCATCCCCTTTTTTTTGTTGGCAACTAATGTAACCAATGAAGAAAGAGACAGTGGAAGATTATCGGGGTCACCTGAAGAGAACTAACTCCAGTGAAGTTAGTTGTAACTATGCCAAAGTCTAAATTAAACACACGTGAAATTTAGGCTGTAACAAGACAGATCAGAGTTCTATAAATTGCCCTGATCTTTACAATACGGTGAACTAAATCATTAGAAGCAAATGCTCTTGATCTGGCATTCCTGAAGAATTATTTTTGCTGTATCTGGTTGAGATGTAGTAAGCTCATTTTACCTTTCAGCTCTTTATCATACCAATCATATTTTTTTCCTGAAAAAAAGAAAATTAAGTTCCCTCAAACTGAGAGCTCTGTGGGAATACAGGCAGGAAATAAAAAAGAAAAAAAAAAGAAAAAAAAAAAGGTATAAATTTATCTTAAGCAGCTTGACAATCACATACATTTGGCAAATTAATTAATTATTATTTTTGCCTTATAAGTAGTAATGCTTAAAACTTCATCATCTTTTGATCTTGGTCTAAATTATCTTCCGCCCTGCCTCTTAGAAGAATGGAGTTCTCTTTTGTTATCTGGAGTTTTATATCACTATTCATTTTTAACAGTGCATCCTGCTGATATATTAATCTGAGCTCATGAATCAGTTAATTTTCTATCTGAATATTCTTAGCATTTTTCTTAGCAGCTTATCTGACTTCAGACACTGGTCAAAGTCACTGATATCAGGTTTTTATAGGCTGCTTAATTTTAGTGTGGTTTGTATTTCATTGGAGCTATCAGCCTGCCTGACACAGACCTCAAATGAAGCTGTCATGCTGATACTCGGAGTAAATGCATTTAGTTGTTTCAAAATACCGTGGATTGTCGAGAAAGCTGAATACTGAAACTACTCTGTTAGGGACTCATCACACTGGACCCCTGCACCCTTAACCTTTCTTTCCTCAGTTACTATAGGCTATGTCATGAGCCTCTTCCTTAAATTCTCAATTTCCTTAAACTGTCTGAGCATCCTGGGCACAGCTCTTTCCCTTATTTTCACAATAAGACCCTGCTGCCCAGATGGTACTTTGGTACTTTCAAGTAGCTGAAGAACTCAATTTTCTGTGGCTCTAACTCTTTGAGCAGTTTGGGTTTTCTGTCAAGTCTCTGGCAACAAAGCAAAAGGGCAGCCAAGATTTGAGAGGGCTTCAAAATACCTCTGCATTCACTTATTTAAATCTGTATACCTAACTTGTCACTAGTTGCTTGCATTTATTTACACACAGCTACTTCCAGCTTTTCAGTATTCCTGGCTTTGAAGAGTTAGGGCCCCGTTGGAAGTGAGCAGTGTGTCCCTTCAGTAATGGAAACTCCTTCTTTTCCCTATGCCACCATTTTTTTCAAGCTTTTGCTAATCAAGCAATACTTCACCACGAAACCTAATTCTTACATCCCTCCCCTCTGCACAGACTTGCTGTATCTGTGATTCTTTTAATTCCAGTTCTTTATGGTTACAACACCTAGATATAATTTCAACCTTGCTTGGATATTGTTGATTTACCAAACTGCATCCTTCATGTTTCACTTCCTCCATTCTCACATTTGACTGCTTTAGTTCAGCCTCAGTCATTCCTTGCTCATTTTGAAAGGGAATCAGTTTGAGGACGGCTTTTTAGCAGAGTTTTGATGAATGAAATATGACTTGCATTTCACACTTAATGTAATTTAGGAGGCAGCAGTTTGAGATACTAGAAAACTTGGCAATAAAATGCCAATTAGCTGTGACTTAACACAGTGTATTAACCCAGCATTTGAAATATCCAATATTCTCCTACTATTCCCTATTATTGAATTGTAGCTGTTTAGTTCCATTATACCCTCCTGATAAAGAGATAATGCAGTCCTTTCCTTGCCTGAAAACTCCATCATTCTCAGGTGGATTTTACAGGCTCTTCTTCACTCTGCACTGCTGTAACCAACTGTCCTGATACCAGATCCAGCTCATTTAGTGTAAACCGTGATGTATTTGTGCTGTAAATATAGTGTAGCACAGCAGCTATAGGCATATCTGTGACCTGTCCTAATGACAGGATGAGGGGCACTGGGTTTAAACTGGAAGCGGTGAGATTTAAACTAGCTTTTAGGAAGAAGTTATTTACAGTGAGGGTAGTGAAATGCTGGAACAGGTTGCCCGGGGAGGTTGTGGCTGCTCCCTCCCTGGAGGTGTTCAAGGCCAGGTTGGATGAGGCCCTGAGCAACCTGTTCCAGTGGGAGGTGTCCGTGCCTATGGCAGGGGAGTTGGAACTGGATGATCTTTGAGGTTCCTTCCAACTTAAACCATTCTGTGATTCTGTATCTGTTTATGAAAGTTGCAACAAGGGAAATTCCAGTTGGATATTATATAAAATTGAAAAGTATGTGGTGAAATACTGGAACAGGCTGTTGCTGTGGAATTTCCATCCATGGAGGTACAAATACTTGAGTGCACTGCACTGACTCTGAACTAACAGATCTAACTTTTAGGTTGGCTCTGCTTTGTGCAGGAAGTTGAACTGGATGACCTCCAGAGTTCTCTTCTAGACTAAATTATATGATTCTATTGTTAAAATAGTATAAATCCACCATGAAGACAGTTATGCAATAATTTTTTCTGTATTTGCTTGCCTTTTACAAATGTTGTAAACTAAGGTATAATGGAGTAGGAGAGATTTAGGGTACTTAACTAGACGTCCAGTTTAGGCATGCTGCAGCAGCTTCTGGAACTTCTGTTTTGACTGTACCATAAACTTAGGTGTCTGAACATAGATGCTGCCAAGTGCTGCTGAGATACATCAACAGCCTAAAGCAGATGGAAGGAATACTCCACCTTTCTCCCATACTTAACAGTCATATTTCCAAGCTGGAAAAACATGGACTTGATGGGTAGACTACTTGCTGGATAAGGAATTGGCTGGATGGTCGCACGCAGAGAGTGGTGATCAAGGGCACAATGTCCACCTGGAGACCAGTGCCAAGTGGCATCCCTCAGGGGTCAGTGCTGGGACCAGTGCTGTTTAACATCTTTGTCAGTGACATGGACAGAGGAATTGAGTGCACCCTCAGCAAGTTTGCAGACGACACCAAGCTGTGTGACACAGTTGACTTGCTAGAGGGCAGGGATGCCATCCAGAGGGACCTGGACAGGCTGGAGAGGTGGGCCCAGGCCAACCTCATGAAATTCAACAAGGCCAAGTGTAAGGTCCTGCACTTGGGTAGGCACAATCCCAAGCACAGCTCCAGGCTGGGTGGTGAATGGCTGGAGAGCAGCCCTGAGGAAAANACCATCAATATAAAATTGCACCTGATGTAATAACATCCTGAAGTACACCTATAGTCAAGACCCCTTACATTAAATAAGGAAAAGACCCTTCAGGAGACACTTAAAGGCACGGCTGCGGTGTTCCTATGTAGTAGGCAAAATGAAAGCCTTATTCTTCCTTTTTGTTACATTTCTACAGATAAAACCAGCCAATGCAAAGCAACATACAATTTAGCTGTAGTGCCTCTCTTCTCTGGGCTGTCTCTGTCCCTAAAGAGTAGTTCAGACAACACTGAGACACTTCTCTATTAGTAAATCCCCACTCATTTCATTTGTTGTAGTTCCCTTTTATTCTTTTTCTCTGACTCACTCTATTCCTCAAACTGCTTTTGAACGTGTTTTGTATCAGTCTTCCCCACTTAGTGTTTCCATAATAGTAGCATTTAGAGGTGAAGCCTCAGAGCAGTACTGTGGTGCACTCTACAGCTGATGGATACCTCAGGATTGGTTCTGGCACTGTCAACTTGCAGACTTCCTAGGGAAAGAAGCACAAAGCAAGTGCTAGTTGTACTCTCTGAGGATGCAAGGCACAGCCGTGCTCCTTTTAGTAAGGATACCCTGCCGTTATCATCCCATTTTTGGTTCACGCTGACTTTCTCCAATGCTTTTTTTCCTGTTTCCTATTCTCAAAAGACACTTCTGCTGAAAAATGAAAATCACAACACAGAACCTTTTCTTTTGAAGCAGAAACCTCTCCTTCATACCTGGCGCAGCCTTTAATATTAAATATTGCTGCCATAAAGAAGGTGGTAAAATTCTTCATTCATAGGAGTTTTGTTGATTTAATGGTAGTTTTAAAAGCATAGAATTTCCTTAGGCTTAAACCATGGTTTACATTCAATGTTTCCTCCTCACCCCCACCCCTGTCTCACAAGCTTATTTTTGGTTTAAATCAAAGGCTTTTTGTGCATATAAGCCAGAGCTCTGGGAAGTGTTTTACATGGGCATAAATACTTAATTGGGCTCCAGTGCCAAGCTAACTGTTTGGCAACAGCTGGCATGTTTGCATAATTTGGACCAGCTCGCAGCACAGTGGTTTGTTACACTGCATTCTAGCACTTGGGATTTGGAGTTATCCTGTTAAGTGCTAATACTGGAAGACAATTTAAAAAAAAAAAAAAAAAGAAAAAGAAAAAGAAAAATAACTGGAAATTTGGTAGAAGGTGAGGAACAAGGCCAGTACAGCATTTTTCATGTGTGAATAGTTAGCCATGGTGCAGGGCAAAAATACACTACTTTTAACAAGATAATTGAATGAATTCTGGATAAGAGTACCCTGGAATTTTAGGAAGTGTCTTTCTTAATGCATGGAAAAGTCTTCAGTTAGGAAGGAAATCATTTTGACTTGTAACTGGATCTTTGTAATAAGAAGGCAGCTTAAAAACTAGCTTACTTTTCAATTTATCAGAGTTTACACTGGATTGTGGCTTTGTAAATCTCTTCAGAAAACAGTCTCTACCCCTCTTCAAGAGCACTACTGACCTTATTCAAAGGTACTACAACTTATCAGAGCTCATTTTTAATTGTGCTCCTCATATACTTAATGCTTACTAGTTTATGAAGAATAATCCACTTGTCTGTCCCCTCAAATTACCACCTTGCCGGAGAAGGAAAGAAAACACAGAAAAGAAAGTCACAAAAAAGGTGTCAGTGCAGGGTCAGATTTTAGTAGATACAGTTCTTGACAGCTCCTTCCTCTCTGATCATGCTCAAACCACTCTCAGCTTCTTGTATTGATTTGATTCGAGGGCAATCCTCACAGAAGAAGACATAGACTGAGGAGGAGCAATGCAGCAGAATACCATGAGCTTGGAACCCAGTGATAAAAGTGACCGAGACAGACTGGAAACTGGATGACACATTTGAGAAGATGAAGTAGAAGTTGCTGCAGCTTAGAAAGTGTCTGTGCTGATAAAAGCAGAGCAGCAGTTTCAGTGTCTGATACAACATCCGATGTTTTCTTGTAATTTCTTTTTTGAAAGGAAACATTTCTAAAGGTAAGACAAAACCCCTTCCTCTCCTACACTGACTAGATATAGCGGGAATGGTACCATAAAGTGATAAGCTCAGGTGATGAACTTTCTTAATGGTGCTTGTTGATTATGTCAATGCTCAGATGATGGAATTTAAGGAGGGAGAGGCCAAGGGGTCACTTCACTGCTTTGTGAATCCAGGAATTTCCTCATAAAACTGCATTGAAGAGAGAAAAGAACTTTATGAAGTCAAACATCTGAAATGTAAAAAATACTAAAGGTTGCTTGTGTAATCGCAGTTTGGCCCTTTTCTACTGTGAAAGATTAAAACTTGATTTGCAATTCAATACTTTTAACCACAGAACCACATTTTACCTAGTACATAGAATGGACAATGCCTATGAAACAAATACCTCTTTAATAGTTTTAAGCTTCATTATGATTCTGAAGAGAAAAATAAAAACACCCAATTGAAATTTCTCTCTATTCCTTATTTTCAAATAATAAAAAGCATTTGTATACTTGAAGAAAATCTAGCTTCATATGCCCATCTGAGATGACTGGGGACATTACTTACATTACAGAAAGCATCTGAGAAACATCCAAATTAAGGTCAAATCACATCACCTAATATTAAATATCCAATTTATTACAAGACCTGGAACATTTTTTCATTACACGTGTATTTGCTAGTAACATTACTATAATTGTTAAGGCCTAACAACAGTTCTGTTGTTAATTAGGCCTCAAAATCTCAGCTACTCACCTAAAAAGAGTGGAGCATACATTTAGTTATTACCTAGGTTAATCAAAAATTTATGCAAGTTCTAACACTGAAGTGTTTGACTTCTCAGCCTTACTAATATTTTTAATTGGGCACATGCATAGTGTCACAAAAGATCTTGTTGACCAAATACATGATATTACCAAATATCCACCATCCAGAAAAAGCCTGAAATTATGTCCAAACACCTGAGGGCAAAAGGTTTGTGGTATTCTTGCAAAAAGTTCCAGAATAAGTTTGCCAATATTCTGTTTTTCATCAGAATTACAGTGCATCTCTTCTCTTTGGAAACTGCAGGAGCTATGACGATGGAAAAGTGACTTAATGTCTTGAATTGTTATACATAGGCCTGTAGAAGATTTCGCAGAATCACAAAGAGTCACAGAATGTTAGGGGCTGGAAGAGACCTTGAAAGATCATCCAGTCCACAACTTGCCCTGGGCAACCTGTTCCAGTGTTTTGTCACCCTCACAGTGAAAAAAGTCTTCCTCGTATTTACAAGACACTCTCTATGCTTCAACTTCCACCCAT
>WBNM01020103.1:0-10905 GCA_013399055.1 Ramphastos sulfuratus
GTCCCTTTCTGCCTGGCTGCTTGTCTTAGATGCCTCAATACCCCTGGGAGTTGTAATCTCCACTGAAGTTGACTATGGAACATTTAGCCACAGATCTAAGACTTGCAGTATTTTATTCAACCTTAGATTCAGTTCTTAAGTATCCAGTTTTCAGATTTCTTATCTCTCCTCCTTCCTATCCTGCAGTGTACCACACAGAGTTGTGCTTGCACAGACACAAACCCCAACTTGGATGCTTTAGTGACTGTGGCATTGAAGAACTGCAAGGGGAGATGCCAGTTAGGGGCCCCCAAATCAAAATCCTCAGGATGCTGCTTTAGTTCACCCTGTTAAATCCAGCTGAAAGAAAACAGAATCTTTGTTTCTTAAGGCTTTGTTTCCTTCCACTCTTTCTTCCCTCTGCTAAACTGCAGATTGTAATCCTGTTTGTAATCACATTCTGTCGTGGGAATTATGATGTGATGCTGTTCTCACTGACAGCAGAACTCAGTTTGACTTGGGGACACAGGCAACCACATTGTGTAACCTCTTTCCTCAGTTTACATGATAGAGACTCAGCCCAAGGTACCCAGTGAGATAAAGAGGAAAGCACTCAGGTCTCAAATAAAGTAAAGAATCAGAAAGCAAAATGTTCTGGGCCTGAGAACAAAAAATGTTCTGGGTATGAGAAAAAAATAATCTCAAATTCACCTGTTTCTGTGTCAGGCATTTTTAAAACCTTCATCCTCCCTTACTCAGAGCTGACTCCAGGGGTTCAAGGTGCATCTTGTAGAGTAGAGTTATAGGTTGGACTTGGTGGTCCTGAGGGGCTTTGCCAGCCTGGGTGTTTCTGTCATTCTGTTCAAACACCTCATGTGAGGCTCTCCAGGCTTGAGACAGATGAAATGTGCTCTGGACCTGAGCAAGGCCTTTGGCACTGTCCTGCACCACATCCTGCCCTCCAAGCTGGTGAGACATGGGTGTGATGGGTGGGCCACCAGATGGACAAAGAAGTGGCTTGATGGCTGCACCCAAAGAGTGGCTGCCAATGGGTCCATGTCCCAGGGGAGGCAGTGCCAAGCAGAGTCCCTCAGGGAGCAGTCCTGGCACCAGTCTTGTTCAACATCTGTGTGGGTGCCATGGACAGAGGCACTGAGTGCAGCCTCAGCAAGTTTGCTGCCCACACCAAGCTGTGTGGTGCTGCTGACAGCTGGAGGGCAGGGATGGCATCCAGAGGGACCTGGGCAGGCTGCAGAGCTGGGCACAAGGCAACCTCATCAGGTTCAACAAGACCAAGGACAAGGTCCTGCAGCTGGGTCGAGGCAGTGCCAAGCACCAATCCAGGCTGGGCAGGGTCTGGCTGGAGAGCAGCCCTGAGGAGAGGGACTTGGGGGTGCTGCTGGAGGAGAAGCTCAACATGAGCCAGCAGTGTGCACTTGCAGCCCAGAGAGCAACCAGAGCCTGGGCTGCAGCAGGAGCAGTGTGGGCAGCAGGGTGAGGGAGGGGATTCTCCCCTCTCTGCTCTGCTCTGGTGAGACTTCACCTGGAGTACTGCATCCAGTGCTGGAGCCCCTGGGCCAAGAGGGATGTGGAGGGGCTGGAAGGTGTCCAGAGAAGGGCCACGAGGATGAGCAGAGGGCTGGAGCTGCTCTGCTGTGAGCAGAGACTGAGGCAGTTGGGGCTGTGCAGGCTGCAGAGGAGAAGGCTCCCAGGTGATCAAAGATCACATTCTGTGATTCTGTCATCCACAGCCTCCCTCGAGGTGTTCCAGGCCAGGTTGGATGAGGCCTTGAGCAACCTCTTCTAGTGGGAGGTGTCCCTGCCTGTGGCACAGGGGGGTTGGAACTGGCTGAGCTTTGAGTTCCCTTCCACCCTAAACCATTCTGTGATTCTATGATTCTAATTCTTGACCTCATTTCATCCCAGCTGCTGTTTCCCTCGACTGCACTCTTGTTAAATCAATATTAGCACAGGCAGTGAAATTTGCCTTACTAATGCTGCCATCTATTAAACAATGGGAAAGAAAAGAAGAAATTGAAAGGTTGATAACTGTACAGATTATTTTTTTTTTTTTGGTCTTGTAGACACAGAGGATCTTTACCAGAAAGGAAAAAAGGTTATATGAGAAATAATGTACAGGGCATCAGGTACAACTCAATGATCTGCAGCTTTCCCCCTGTGATTTGGGTACACCTGGAGGAAGGAATGCACTGGGCTCATTTTACATTGTGCAGCCTAAGAGGGATGTCACACAAAGCCTCCAGAGGCTGGGAAAGGACATCACCACCACCACCCCTCCCAGAAAGGCTGCTTGCCCTGGGTGTCTCCATAGGTGGTGGCCAACAAAAAGACATTCCCCATGCTTACAGGTAATTGCTCCTGCAAATTCTCTGCTTTCCTTACCTCATTTTGTGCACTGTGTCAAATCACAGAGCCACAGAACGTTGAAAATTGAAATGCTCCACACAGGGTTGGAAGTTTAAATGGAAATAACTATTCACAGGTGTGCAAACTGCACAAATTCATCTTCAGCCCAGGCCCAGCTCTCCAACCTGGGATGTTCCAAAACCTTCACCCAACCAAAATCACAGAATGGTAGAGGTTGGAAGGGACCTCCAGAGAGCATCCAGTCCAACCTCCCTGCCAAAGCAGCATCACCCAGGGCAGGCCACACAGGAATGCAGCCAGGAGGGTTTGGAAAGGCTCCAGAGAAGGAGACTCCACAGCCTCTCTGGGCAGCCTGCTCCAGGGCTCTGCCACCCTCACTCTAAAGAAGTTTCTCCTCCTGTGCAGCTGAAACCTTCTCTGGTCCAGTTTGCATCCATTGCTCCTTGGCTTCTTGCTGTGCACCACCCACAAGAGCTTGGCCCCCTCCACTTGCCCCCCAGCCCTCAGAGGTTTGCACACATTGCTCAGATCCCTCTCAGCCTTCTCCTCTCCAGACTAAGCAGCCCCAGGGCTCTCAGGCTCTGTGCACAGGGGAGATGCTCAAGTCCCCCACTCATCCTTCTGGCTCTCTGCTGGACTCTCTCCAGCAGGTCTCTGTCTCTCCTCAACTGGGGAGCCCAAAACTGGACACAGTATGGCAGCTGTGGCCTCAGCAGGACAGAGCAGAGGTGGAGCAGAACCTCCCTAGCCCTGCTGGCCACACTTTTCCTGATGACCCCAGGATGCCCTTGGCTCTCTTGCTCACAAGGGCACATTGCTGGCCTATACAGAACTCACTCCCCACCAGCACTCCAAGCTCTTTCAACACAGAGCTGCTCTCCAGCAGGGCAACCATTAACCTGTTCTGGTGCCTGCTGTTACTCCTCCCCAGCTGCAGGACTCTCCACATCTCCTTGCTGAACTTGATGAGGTTTACCTTGCCCCAGATCTCAGCTTGTCCAGATCTCATTGCATGGCAGCACAGCCTGAGAGGTGTCAGCCACCCCCACCCCCAGTTTTGCATCATTAGCAGACTTGCTGAGGCTCCACTCACCCAGGTTGTTAATGAAGATACTGAACAAAAGTGGAAGGCATAGGAAAGGCTGCTCAGAGAATTGCCAAAGTTACCAAAATGCACTCACAAGATTGAGGAAGGGAAAAAAAATGGAAGGTTTTACAGTAACATCAGAGATAATGAGGGGAGAGACTCAGGCAGCATTCAGCTCCTTTTCTCCTCTGCTCTCTGGAGGAAAGGTAGGTCAGCTTGTATGGAAGAGATGCTGACAGGCAGAGCTAAAACTGGCACTCAGAAACCCTGCCTTGGCTGTAGGCAAAGTGAGTGAGCAGAAGAAGGTAAACTCAGCTCTGAGAGCCACTGCTTCTGTGGCACAGCTGGCAAGGGAGGCTCACAAGGAGGGAAAAAATAGTGTTGGAAATGCTTCTGCTGAAGGGAAGCAGACCTGTGTGTATCAGCTGCAAAGTGCACTTTGACTGCCTCACCTGTGAGAGAGGGTCTTGAGCAGGCTGTGACTTTCCTGCTGCTGGGACAAACATGCCTGATGAGGAGGGGATCTGAGCAATGTCTGTCAATAGCTGAGGGCTGGGGGGCAGGGAGGAAGGGACAGGGACAGGCTCTGCTCACTTGTGCCCTGCCATAGGACAAGGGGCAGTGAAAGGAAGCTGCAGCACAGGAGGTTCCAGCTCAACACAAGGGCAACTTCTTGCCTGGAAGGGTCCCAGAGCCCTGGCACAGGCTGCCCAGAGAGGTTGTGGAGTCTCCTTCTGTGGAGCCTTTGCAGGCCTGTCTGGATGTGTTCCTGTGTGCCCTGAGCTGGATTGTCTGGTCTTGCTCTGGCAGGGGTTGGTCTGGATGATCTCTTTGGGTCCCTTCCAACCCCTGTGATCCTCTGATCCTGTGATGTCAGCAGTCCTGACCACAAGCAGTGCATTGACCTCAAACAACATTAATCTTTGAAAATTGTATCTCACATCAATGAATTACTCCCTCCATAACAAGCTCCTACTGTCCTCTTGCAACCTGTTTGGAGATTCAGGAGATGCTTTCCTCTGCCTTATGGCCAGAGAATCCTAAAATACTTTTCTGAGCAAGAAGGGAGAATGCAAAACCTCCTCCCTCATCCACCAGCATGGCACTTTGCCTCCTTCTTAGCCCATTTTCTGGGGCAGTTGAAGAGCTAAGTTTCAGTTCTTCCAGCCTGAGATGAGAGTTGAACAGAGAAATTGTGAGGCAGAACCCAGCTGGTTGATAAGAAGCATCCATCCCCTCCCCAGCTGGTAAGGTGAATAAAATGGACACATCCTGCAGCAGTCTGTGGTCCACCCTGGCTTAGCCCTGAGGTCAGCTGTCTGAGTGCAGGGACCTGTTTTGCTGCTCAGTTCGAGACACACAGCTCTGCAGATGCAAATAGGAAGTTCCTGTGCACATTCAGTCCCTGGCATTTCTAACTGCTACACAATTTTGCCTTTCAGGAAGGCTGCTCAGATGTGAAAATGTGAAGGGAACTGATCCTGCTGATAAGGACTACAAAGGGCAGTTGGTGTTTAGCTCAAGTTCTCTGAGCCCAGGGCCCGATAACAAAAAGGGAACAAAAGCAACGTGATGAATGGCAGCAGGGCTCTGAGGAGGGAACCAAACACAGTTGCAAACAAAGATAGTGACAGAACAGAGACACTTGAAACCAGGCACAGCTTTCTCATAGAATCATAGAATGGGAAGGTTGGAAGGGACCTCAAGGATCAGCCAGTTCCAACCCCCTGCCATAGGCAGGGACACCTCCCACTAGCACAGGTCACTCAAGGCCTCATCCAACCTGGCCTTGGACACCTCCAGGGAGGGAGCAGCCACAACCTCCCTGGGCAACCTGTGCCAGTGTCTCACCACCCTNGGACCTTACACTTGGCCTTGTTGAATGTCCTGAGGTTGGCCTGGGCACAGCTCTGCAGGATCTGAGAGACACAAAATTCACAGGCCAAGAAGGCTGAGTGCTAAACATGCACAGGTTTGTAAACAAGATGGAGTTTGGAGCCAGGAAAAGGGTAAGGACCAGAAATGTGGTGAGTGAGAGGAACTCCAACTGGGTCAGCTGAGCAGTCAGTGCTGTAAAACTTCAAAGACTTGTTTAAATATTATTCCTGCCTTGTGTTTCCAGTGAAAAACAACCTTGGGTGAAAGCATTTTCCCTGCTTTCAGACTGTAAAAAAGTTCTCATTTAGCAGCAGAATAGAAAATGACAAACACCAAAAGTCAGTGACTGAATCTGAGCTGTTTGCATCCAGCTTGGATGAAAGAGGAATAGTAAAGAGTGTCCAGGCTGAGGCTTGATGCCTTCCAGTGCAAGTGCCTGCAGGTGCTTTGCTTTCCTCTTGCAGAGATACTGACAGCTTCACAGAATCACAGCAGACAGCTGGTTGGAAGATGCCTCCAAGCTCATCCAGTCCAACCACCAACCCTGCTTAGGTTCAGTCCTAACCCATGTCCCTAAGCACCAGCTCCACACACTGCTCAAACACCTCCTGGGATGGTGACTCCAGCACTGCCCTGTGCAGACCACTCCAATGTATGAGAATCATCTCTGGGAAGAAATATTTCCTAGCATCCAGCCTGAGCCTCCCCTGGGGCAGCTTGGAACCATTCCTCTGCTCCTGTTGCTTGGCACCAAATAGCAGAGGCTGTCCCCTCCTCACTGCAACCTCCCTTCAGACTGATACATCTGAAGGGATTTAGAAACCACTTCAGATTGTTCTTTCTACACTGCAATAAGAAAGAACAAAACTCTCATCTCACCACATTCCACTGCTGACTTCAAACAAAACTGGCTGTGTTCAAAAGTGAGATCCTGGCTTCATTGCTCATATTACTGCATTTCTGCACCAGTGGCACAGGTGCCACAGGATCATAGATGTTAGGGTTGGAAGGGACCTCTGGAGATCTTCAGGTCCAAGCCCCCTGCCAGAGCAGGAGCAGACAATCCAGCTCAGGGCACACAGGAACACATCCAGACAGGCCTGCAAAGGCTCCACAGAAGGAGACTCCACAACCTCTCTGGGCAGCCTGTGCCAGGGCTCTGGGACCCTTCCAGGCAAGAAGTTGCCCTTGTGTTGAGCTGGAACCTCCTGTGCTGCAGCTTCCATCCATTGCTCCTTGTCCTATCCCAGGCAGCAGTGAGCAGAGCCTGTCCCCCCCCTCCTGACCCCCAGCCCTCAGATAGTTATAAACATTGATTCAATCCCCTCTCAGTCTTCTCTTCTCCAGACTAAGCAGCCTCAGGTCCCTCAGCCTCTCCTCCCCAGGCAGTGCTCAGTCCCCTCAGCATCCTCACAGCCCTCCCTTGGCCTCTCTCCAGCAGGTCCCTGTCCCTCTGAAACTGGGGAGCCCAACACTGAAGGCAGTGCTCAAGGTGAGGTCACCCCAGGGCAGAGCAAAGGGGGAGGAGAACCTCCCTGGATCTGCTGGACACACTTCTGAATGCAGCCCAGGATGTGTGCTGCTGTGGCCTCCTGACAGGTCTGGAAGCTGCTGGAGTGCCAGTGCTGGCCCTTGTGGATCAACAGACTGCTGTGTAAGCCACACTGGTGCCTTTCACATACCTGTGTCAAAAGTAGATTGGATGGATATGAACTTAGACAAAAGTGCCTCAAGCCCCTCCAGACCATGGCAGCAGAGCAGCTGTGAACAATCTGATCTGCTCCATGTCACTGGGGAATAGCTGCAGATTTAAGTTCAAGTTACCTGGGGGGGTTGTGGTTTGTTGTTGGGGGACATGGAACTGCTGGAGAGAGTCCTGCACAGAGCCACAAAGAGGCTGAAGGGAATGGAACAGCTCTGGTAGGAGGAGAGCCTGAGGGAGCTGGGGCTGGGAGCTGGGAGAGGAGGAGACTGAGGGGGGACCTCAGCAATGGGGATAAAGATGTGCAGGTGAGTGACAGGAGGCTGGAGCCAGGCTCTGCTGGGTGATGCCAGTGCCAGCACAAGGGGCAGTGGTGGGAGCTGAGGCAGAGGAAGTTTCATACAAACACGAGGAGGATTTTTTAACCTGTGAGGGTGAGAGAAACCTGGAAGAGGCTGCCCAGGGGGGTTGTGGAGTCTCCCTCTCTGGAGCTATTGCAGAGCTGCCTGGATGTGTTCTGTGTGATCTGCTCTGGGTGATGCTGCTCTGGCAGGGGGGGTGGACTGGCTGAGCTTTGGAGGTCCCTTCCAGCCCCTCACATTCTGTGATGCTGTGATTCAAAGAATCATAAAGTCACAGAATCATAGTGTCATAGAATCATAAATCATAGAATCACAGCATCACAGAGTCATAGAATCATAGAGTTGTGGAATCATAGAATCACAGAGTCATAGAATCAGAGAGTCATAGAATCATAGAATCAAGCAGGTTGGAAGAGACCTCCAAGCTCATCCAGTCCAACCTCTCACCCAGCCCTAGCCAATCAACCAGACCATAGCACTAAGTGCACTAAGTGCCATTCTGTGATTAGGCTGTGGGAGAAACAGGACAGATTCTTTCCCCTGCCCTCATCCCAAAGAAGTCATTTGATGTATTCACACAAGAGACACAGGCTAACAGAGTCAGGTCACCTCCCCAAGTGAGAAGTGTGATCCACACTTGCTAGGAAACCTTTCAGGACCATTTGTGGAAATAGCTGTGGCTGTGTTGTTTGCATTTAGCACTCTGAACCATTCCCAGGATGAGACAAGACCCTTGTGTTTGCTCAGGCATGAGGGGAAGTGTTAATGTTGACTCGAGTCAGGATGCTGTTGCTGGAGGAGCTTAATCAAACTGATCCTTCCCGGCTCGAGACAAGCAGCAGAATGCACCAAGTGGCTGGGGAAGAAAAAGCACAATCCCATGTTCTGTGTTTTCTGAGCAACCAACTGTGCTGTGGGGAAGCACTGGTCTGAAAATAACCCTGCTGCTGCTAGCATTTGTTCCTGCCAAATCCTCACTCTGACAGAAGAAGGTGAAAATGAAGAGAACAGAGCTGTGCATTGCAAGGGATGCACTTCACAGGGATTAGAGGTGATTGTCTTCACTGCAACAGGGGCCTGGCTCTGCTTCACCCAGCTCTGAAAGCCTTAGAATCATGGAAGGTTTAGGTTGGGAAGGACCCCAAAGCTCAGCCAGTTCCAACCCCCCTGTGCCATAGGCAGGGACACCTCCCACTAGAAGAGGTTGCTCAAGGCCTCATCCAACCTGGTCCTGAACACCTCCAGGGAGGTTGTGGAGCACAGAAGCACAGCATGGATCATCAGGTTGGTTTGTTGTGCTGAGCTTCACCCATTGAACAAACAGGGAAACATTTTGTTAAGGGTGCCAGAGCCCTGGCACAGGCTGCCCAGAGAGGCTGTGGAGTCTCCTTCTCTGGAACCTTTCCAGCCCTGTCTGGATGTGTTCCTGTGTGACCTGTGCTGGATTCTCTGCTCCTGCTCTGGCAGGGGGGTTGGACTGAATGATCTTCACAGGTCACTTCCAGCCCCTAACATCCTGTGGTGCTGTAAGCTTGCCAGGCAGGCTCCTGAGCTTCTCATCAGCAGAGAATCAGAATCAGAATCAATCAGGTTGGAAACAACCTCCAAGATCATTGAGTCCAACCTAGCACCTAACAGCTTCTCATTCACTAACCCCTGGCACCAAGTGCCTCATGCAGCCTCCTCTGAAACACCCCCAGGGATGGGCACTCCACCACCTCCCTGGGCAGCCCATTCCAATGCCAATCACTCTCTCTGCCAACAACTTCCTCCTAACATCCAGCCTGAACCTACCCTGGCACAGCTTGAGGCTGTGTCCTCTTCTTCTGGCCCTGGCTGCCTGGCAGCAGAGCCCAACCCCAGCTGGCCACAACCTCCCTTCAGGGAGCTGCAGAGAGCAATGAGGTCTGCCCTGAGCCTCCTCTTGAGAGGGACAGGCACTTCACAAGCAGGGCTGGTTCCATGTGTTCAGTGATGACCTTGGGACTGAGCAGCCTCTCTTCTGGCTCACTCTGACTCCCTGCCTTCTAGCTCAGCCTGACTCCCTGCCTTCTAGCTCACTCTGACTCCCTGCCTTCTAGCTCACTCTGACTCCCTGCCTTCTAGCTCAGCCTGACTCCCTGCCTTCTAGCTCAGCCTGACTCCCTGCCTTCTAGCTCAGCCTGACTCCCTGCCTTCTAGCTCACTCTGACTCCCTGCCTTCTAGCTCAGCCTGACCCCCAGGCACCAGACAACCCATTTCTGGCTACTGCCTCTTCTTGGCTAGGGAATTTCACTCCAGATTGATTTTACAGCACATTTTCATTCTCTTACTGATTTGAAATCCAGCTTCCTTCTACCAAAGACTACTGCATCTCTGTCAGTCAGACACGTTTGTTCTCTGCTGCAGTACAGCATCCCACTGATTATCTTCTAGCAGATGCATAATATTACAAACAGCTAAAATTAAATGTTCCAGGTCACTGATCTCCACCCTTAGAGTCCCAGCAGTCACAGAGGGCTCTTTTAAGTGTAATCTTGATTCAGCCTCCTCCTGTAGACCAAATTTTCTTTGGCTTGTTTGTGCCAACCTTGGTTGTTTCCTGCCTGGATTTTGCTGTCTCCTCTCAGGCATGCAGAGTTCTGTGTTACCCTTTTGACAGTGACTCACTCCAACTGCCTGCTCTCCTGCACCTGCCACCCTGTCCTCAGGCTTTCTTTAACCCTGAGTGCTAGCATCCTCCTCCCACTGCATGCTGAAACCTGGAGGGGTTGAGATGTTCTGTGTTTGCCTTACTTCTCCTCACTGGAATGCTGCTTTCTGGGAGCAAAGCCTCTTAAACACAATCCTGTAGGTGCTCAGGGAATAGAAATCTGAGCAGGTAATTACAAATGTGTGCAATGCTCTCATAGGGAGACTTATCCATAGCAGTCAGGTTCAACAAGGGAGCAGACAGACCTGGTGAGTCTCTCTTGCTGGCAGATTTGCTCAAAGCAGCTCAGCTGGGTGAGGAGAAACTGCAAAAATCCTTTATTAAATATCTTTGACTACAGAGGTGTGGGGTTTTTTAAATAAACAAACTAAATCTAAGTGTTTCCCAGCCTGTTCACAGTGACACTACAAAATTAAGCACCCATATAGGGATCATAGAAACATAGAATCACAGAATGGTTTAGGTTGGAAGGGAGCTCAAAGCTCAGCCAGTTCCAACCCCCCTGTGCCATAGGCAGGGACACCTCCCACTAGAACAGGTTGCTCAAGGCCTCATCCAACCTGGTCCTGAACACCTTCAGGGAGGTTGTGGAGCACATAAGCACAGAATGGGATCTTTGATGTAACTCATTTTTCCACAGCCTTGAATTACAAAGTACTGCATTTAAGACATGATTCCCAAAAAAGGACATGGAAGTGTTGGAGCCAGTGCAGAGGAGGCCACCAAGATGCTGAGAGGGCTGCAGCAGCTCTGCTGTGAGGACAGGCTGAGAGAGTTGGGGCTCTGCAGCCTGGAGGGGAGAAGGCGTCCAGGAGA
>WBNM01020103.1:18677-34868 GCA_013399055.1 Ramphastos sulfuratus
TAACACACACACAGAGTCTTGTCTCTGTGTCTCTGGGAGCTGCTGGCCTCTCTGCTAACCTAACTCATCACTTTCCTTCTAACCACCCTTGCCCATCCTCCAAACTCACCTTGCACATAAGCCAAACCCTAGGGTAAGGCAGAGGGGTGGAAAGGGAGGTGTGGGTAACTCCCAAACCATCACAGATGCAGACTTCCATACCTTGTTAATGGAGAAGCAAGCAAGGCACAGAGCACAGCCCTCACCAACAGACTACCTGAGCCCAGCCAGAATCACAGAATCATAGACTGCTAAGGTTGGAAGGGACCTCAAGGATCACCCAGTTCTAACCCCCCTATGCCATAGGCAGGGACACCTCCCACTAGCACAGGTCACTCAAGGCCTCCTCCAACCTGGACTTGAACACCTCCAGGGAGGGAGCAGCCACAACCTCCCTGGGCAACCTGTGCCAGTGTCTCATCACCCTCACTGCAAACAACTTCTTCCTAACATCCACTTTCAATCTCCCCTCTGCCACTTCAAACCCATTGCCCCTTGTCCTGGCATTCCAAGCCCTTGTCAATAGTCCCTCCCCAGCCTTCCCGGAGCCCCCTTCAGATCCTGCAAGGCCACTCCAAGCTCTCCTGGAAGCCTTCTCTTCTCCAGGCTGCAGAGCCCCAACTCTCTCAGCCTGTCCTCACAGCAGAGCTGCTGCAGCCCTCTCAGCATCTTGGTGGCNTATCTGCTTGTATGTTGTGCTAAGCTGTGACTCTAAAGCTTCAGTATTTAACTTCTAGCTGGCTGAGTCTAGTCTGGGTGATTTTCATAGAGTGGGGGACAGGTTAACTCCCAAACCATCACAGACCTCCAAAGCTCATCCAGTCCAACCCCCTCTGCACTCAGCAGGCACATCCTTCACTAGAGCAGGTTGCCCACAGCCCTCTCCAGCCTCACCTTCAATAGCTCCAGGCATGGGCACACCACCACCTCCCCGGGCAATTTGTTGCAGTGTTCCAGCAGCCTCCTGCTGCAGAACCTGTTCCTAACATCCAATCTCAAGCTGCTCTGCTCCGGTTTGCAGCCATTGCCCTCATCCTGTCCCTGCAGCCCTTTGCAAACAATATCTCTGCCCCCTTCTTGTAGCCCCTTCAGGCACTGGCAGGCTGCTATTAGGTCTCCCTGAGCCTTGTTATGAGCTGTTGTGGATTAGTAAAACAAGCCAAGATGCATCTTAAGCCACTAAATACAGACTGTACTTAGAGAATGATTCTTGAAGTAATGGAAGCATGCATGGAATTAGAGCAGTGTGCTTTAAGCAGTCTCTCTGCAGCCTTCTTGTAGCCCCTTCAGGCACTGGCAGGCTGCTTTAGGTCTGCCCAGAGCCTCCTCTTCTGCAGGCTGCACACCTTTATTTCTGTAAATATTCCTGTATATTGTGTACATAGCTACTTGTACATTGTGCTAAGCTGTAAATAGAGCTTCAGTCCTTAACTTCCAGCCGGCTGAGTCTAGTCTGGGGGATTTTATAATGTGTGTGTGGGGGAACTCCCAAACCATTTCGCTCCCCCCGCTCCCTGCCTCGCCTGGCCGCCCGAGGGCTAACCAAACAGCTTTGTACCCACCGCGGGCCGCGCTCGCAGCGGCTTCGCCGCCACCGGCACTGCAGCCTCGCCTGGCTGCCCGCCCCAGCTCCGTTCCCACAGGGTCCCTCCCCCGCCCCCCGCCAGCGGCCATGTGTCTGCTCAAGTGCGATTAACACCAACCTGCCAAATCCACACACCCCCCGGGCCCCGTGTTTACAGCGCGGCGCCTTCGCCGTTGTGTCGATGGCGCTGGCAAATGAGCCGGGGGAGGGTGGGCTCCGCGCCGCGCACCGGCGGCTATAAAACCCTGCGGGCCCGCGGCCGGCAGGGCTAAGCGAGCGGCCGTGCACCGGCGGAGGATGGAGGGCGGAGGGATGCGGTGCGGCTGCCCCCGCCCGCCCTCGGCGGCGCTGCCCCCCCAGGGCTACTCGCTCGTCTCCGCCCGGTGCGGGGCGCGGCCGGGACCCGCCCGAACGGTCCTGCCGTTGCCCTGCAGGTCCGCGCCCTTCTGGAGGCCCTGGGTACCCGCGCCGGGCGGGGAGGGTCGGCGGAGCAGCGACACCGGCAGCGCGGTGAGTGGGGCCGATGGGATGCCGGTAGTGCCGTGGGTAAGCGCCGAGGGAGCCGTGGCGGCGGGGGCTTGCCGTGCGGGTGAGCTGATCTGTGCTCTCTCCTTTGCAGCCTCGCAGCCCCTGCGGGCTGGCGGAAGCCTCCCGAAAGCTGGCGCAGTACACGCACCCTGTCAGGTAAGTACCGCCCCGAGGCATCACCGGTGCTGGCGGCGCAGCGCACAGCTGCCGGCGCTCGCCGTGCTGCTGCGGCCAGAACGAAACAGACCTTCGCTCGCTGTTGGACTGGATGATCTTTGGAGGTCCCTTCCAGCCCCTGAGATTCTATGATTCTATTGCCGAGCTCCCCCCTCGCCCCTTTTGATCCCACCCATGTCTTTATGTAGGTTCGGTAAAATGCCTTCGGAGTGATTTAGCCGCCCGAGTGGGTTTGAACTGACAGCTCCTTGGGCGAATGACTGTCAGCGCTGCACCAGCTCTCCTCTTCATTTATTTATTTGGTTTGGGGGCCGGATTTACTGGATCTTTAAGATGAGAGGTTGATGTTAACATCTTCGTCAGTGCCATGGACAGAGGAATCAGTGCAGCCTCAGCAAGGCTGCAGATGGCACCAGGCTGTGTGGCACAGTCACTTGCTAGAGGGCAGGGATCCATCCAGAGGGACCTGGACAGGCTGCAGAGCTGTGCCCAGGCCAACCTCAGGACATTCGACAAGGCCAAGTGTAAGGTCCTGCACCTGGGGAGGCACAATCCCAAGCACAGCTCCAGGCTGGGTGGGGAATGGCTGAGAGCAGCCCTGAGGAACAGGCCCTGGGGGTGTGGGGTGAGGAAAAGCTCAAGATGAGGCTGCAGTGTGAGTGCAGCCCAGACAGCAACTGTGTGCTGGGCTGCAGCAAGAGCAGTGTGGGCAGCAGGGCAAGGGAGGGGATTCTGCCCCTTTGCTCTGCTCTCCTCAGACCCCAGCTGCAGTCCTGTGTGCAGTTCTGGAGCCCCCAGCACAGGAAGGACATGGAAGTGTTGGAGCCAGTGCAGAGGAGGCCACCAAGATGCTGAGAGGGCTGCAGCAGCTCTGCTGTGAGGACAGGCTGAGAGAGTTGGGGCTCTGCAGCCTGGAGAGGAGAAGGCTTCCAGGAGAGCTTGGAGTGGCCTTGCAGGATCTGAAGGGGGCTCCAGGAAGGCTGGGGAGGGACTATTGACAAGGGCTTGGAATGGCAGGACAAGGGGAATGGGTTTGAAGTCTCAGAGGGGAGATTGAAAGTGGATGTTAGGAGGAAGTTGTTTGCAGTGAGGGTGGTGAGACACTGGCACAGGTTGCCCAGGGAAGGTTGTGGAAGCCTCATCCCTGGAGGTGTTCAAGGCCAGGTTGGATGAGTCCTTGAGTGACCTGTAGTGGGAGGTGTCCCTGCCTATGGCAGGGGGTTGGAACTGGATGATCTTTGAGGTCCCTTCCAACCTTACCATTCTATGATTCTATGATTCCCTGGTGTGGGACTTGTGCTACACAGTTATGCTTTATTGTGGTTGCAGAGTTGGCTGAAGCACCTTGCTACTCATCCCTGTACCCAGAATTAAAAATAGGAGGGAGGGGTAGTGCCTAGGCTGTCTTGCTGTGGAAACCTCCAGTGTCTCTCTGTTGCAAGGATGCAGGTGCACGCACGGGTAAGAGAGAATCATAGAACTGCAGGCTCATGTTGAGCTTCTTATCACCCCAGACCCTCAGGTCCTGTTCCTCAGGGCTGCTCTCAGCCATTTGAATGTAGAAAGATGTTCAGCAAGTGAGGGGGAAAAAAAAATTGGATTGTTGTCTCAACAGAATTTCACTCCTTTCTCTTATCTATCAGCCTTCAAGTAGAGTATGCAGCAACAGTAAGCAAACCTATTGCATATTTGTTTCAGACTATTTTGGCCCAAATCAAGGTGCTATGATTACTTATACCAGGAAGCTGAAGCACTTCTGAAAAACTTTCCAGTTCAAGCTACAATCTCCTTTTATGAAGACTCAGATAGTGAAGATGATGATGATGATGAACTGGAACAAGATTCAAGAACAGACTCAGATTGCTGATGGCAGGAAAGGGCCAACACAACATGAAAGACTTAATTTAAGCTTAATATAAAAATGATGTATAGTATTTTTAAAGATAATTTATTTGTATGTAAGTTATTCTTAATAAAACCGAAATGTCTTGTAATTTTTATCTGACTTTTTTGTTTGTTTGTTCTGTTCTTATCCTGTTTTAGGCAGGGAAGGAATTAGTTTGGTTTGTTTTAATTTGAGATCCTGTGTTTTGTAGACCAGAACTTGGATTCCACCAATTTTAGGAGCATGGAACAGATGCATTGCTTAAAAGTGCTCTATAGTCCTGTCACTTCCTCCTTTTGAAGACACAAGGAAAACTTTTTCATTATGGTTTAGTAGACTTCATGTTAAAGAGTATCAAGGAATCATTGGATTAAGTATTTCAGTGTTGTAACAGCAGGCACAAGTGGAGTTTCAAACATGGAAAAGAAACAGCATAGCTGCTTCCCCTTTGGAAGGAAGAGGTCAATTTCTTTTGGGGGTTGCCTTCTGGGGGAGCAGTTGCTCCTGCTATCTCCTGTACATGAGCTGTGTTGTCACACATAAATACAGTATGAAGCTTACCAGGTTTTGTTAAGTGAGTAGAGATCTACACTGAGTGTACCAAAGTCAAGACTTTAATGAGGTATGGTCAATGTATTCTGATCTTATTACCAATTTCTTGCTTCATGGTTGGCAAGGAAAATAATAGGATGGAATAAAAATTTGTCTAGGAAAACTGTTGGAAGTTTAGGCTTTTCAAAAGATGCTTTAACACTTTTGATGGTATTGCTGAGTGAATCAGGGTAGTTGTGAAGAGACCCAAAAATGACTCACTGATAAGGTTTAATATTGAAGCTATGAAGCTATGAAGCTTTTTTTTTCTTTTACAATACAGGGTGATGAAATAAGTTGATATTCCCATTTCTTAAAATACCAAACCTGAGGAAAAGTGCTTGCAGCCTCCTGGGCAGATCTGCTGTGATGGAAGATTTGTTAGGCATTGGAATAGGCTGCCCAAGGAGGTGGTGGAGGCAGCNTAGAAGTACTGTGGTTAGTAGGTCAAGGGAAGCTCTCCTTCTCCTCTACTCTGCCCTGATGAGGCCTCATCTGGAGTGTTGTGTCCAGTTCTGGGCCCCTCAGATCAAGAAGGACCTCAGGGAGCTGCTTGAGAGAGTCCAGCACAGAGCCACAAAAATTATGAAGGCAGTCGAACATCTTCCTTGTGAGAAGAGCCTGAGGGAGCTGGGGCTTGGAATTTGGAGAGGAGGAGACAAAGGGATAACCTCATTAATGTTTATAAATATGCAAGGGGTGAGTGCCAGGAGGATGGAGCCAGCCTCTTCTCAGTGATGCACAATGACAGGAGGAAATGGGTGGGCGTTGAGGCATAGGAGGCTCATGTGAACCTGAGGAAGAATTTTTTTCCCTGTGAGTGTGACAGAGCACTGAAGAGGCTGCCCAGGGGGTTGTGGACTCTCCCTCTCTAGGGAATAGAGTCCCTCTCTAGGGAATATCCAGATATTCAAGGACCATCTGGATGTGTTCTGTGTGATCTGTCCTGGGTGATGCTGCTCTGGCAGGGGAGGTGGACCAGATGATCTTTTGAGGTGCCTTCCAGCCCCTGACATTCTGTGATTCTATAAAAACAATTCTATGATTCTAAGTGGATATCAAGAAATAAGAAAAAGGTCCAATGTGAATTATTTTGATTGTGAGTTTGGTTTTGACAAAGCAAGCAAAATTCAGTAGCAACAATCACGCAGGCCAAAGCCCCTAATGGAATGAACAAATAAAAAGGTTTAAAATTCAAACTGAAACTCAAATGCTGGTGGCTTGGGCAGGTACATCTTACCTATGTACTTGCCTGAGTGCTTGCATATGTGTGTTGCTGCAGGCTGGGCTGGCTCAGTGTATCATTTACCTCACCTGGAGCACTGCGTCCAGTTCTGGAGCCCCTGGGACAAGAGGGATGTGGAGGGGCTGGAAGGTGTCCAGAGAAGGGCCATGAGGATGAGCAGAGGGCTGGAGCTGCTCTGCTGTGAGCAGAGACTGAGGCAGTTGGGGCTGTGCAGGCTGGAGAGGAGAAGGCTCCCAGGGGACCTTCTGGTGGCCTTGCAGCATCTGAAGGGGGCTACAAGAAAGCTGGGGAGGGACTTTAGAGGCTGTCAGGTAGGGATAGGACTGGGAGGAATGGAGCAAAGCTGGAAATGGGGAGATTCAGCCTGGATGTTAGGGAGAAGCTGTTGAGCATGAGGGTGGTGAGAGCCTGGCAGGGGTTGCCCAGGTGTTGGAAGCCTCATCCCTGGAGGTGTTTAAGGCCAGGCTGGATGAGGCTGTGGGCAGCCTGATCTAGTGTGAGGTGTCCCTGGGCATGGCAGGGAGTTGGAGCTGAATGATCGCTGTGGTTCCTTCCAACCCTGACTGATTCTGTGATTCTACCACAGCATCCGTGGTCACATCTGCTTCCAGCGGGCCTGACACGGCTCTGCAGCAAGGATGGGTCCTTCCCCATAGCAGCTCTCCCCTTCGGAGCGTCGGCAGCACCAATAATGGCAGTTACAGTAACACCCTTCAGGCTCCAGCACCGTCACTCGCACTGGGGAGACCTGGACGTAAAACCGAGTGCAAGAGGAGCCGAACTCCCCAGGGCTACTCAGAGCTGTCTTCGCCACGCCCACCCGCGCCGCTCCGTCCTGTAACGGGACGGTGCCAGCCCAGGCAGTTGCCACCGGGACCTCAGCTGCGAGGACACGCCCAGGCCGGCAGGCGGGGCCGCGGGGAGCCTAAGCCCCGCCCCCTCGGCGCGGCGCCTGCGCCCTGTGCCGCAGCACTTCCGGCCGCGGGGGCGCAGGCCGCGGCCTGGCCCGGCAGGATGCTGAACGTCCCTCCGCAGGCCTTCCCTGCGCCCAGCTCCCAGCAGCGAGCGGCTGCGAGCGGCCGTGCCAAGGTAGGAATGCGAAGGGGAGAGTCGGCGGCACACAGCGGCTGAGGTCTGCCGCAGCGCCGCTGCCCTGCCGGTGATGGGCGAGGGTGGGGGCCGAGGTGCCGGTCCGCTGCGGGGTCACAGAATCATAGCGTGTTAGGGGCTGCAAAGGACCTCCAGTGATCACCGAGTTTTACTTCAGGTACTTTTTTTTTTTTTTTAATAATGGATGGAAACTCTGCATCAAAAAGTGACCCAGTAGAGATTCTGAGATCACAGCATCACAGAGTGCCAGAGGCTGGAAGGGACCTCCCAAAGCTCAGCCAGTCCAACCCCCCTGCCACAGCAGCATCACCCAGAGCAGATCACACAGAACACATCCAGGCAGCTCTGCAATAGCTCCAGAAAGGGAGACTCCACAACGCCCCTGGGCAGCCTCTTCCAGGCTTCTGTCACCCTCACGGAAAAAAATTCTGCTACAGCTTCACATGGAACCTCCTATGCATCAGCTTCCACCAGTGCCCCTTGTGCTGGCACTGGGCATCACCCAGCAGAGCCTGGCTCCAGCCTCCTGCCACTCACGCCTTACATATTTATAAACATCAGTGAGACCATTTCTTAGTCTCCTCCTCTCCAGGCTCCCAGCCCCAGCTCCCTCAGGCTCTCCTCATAAGGAAGATGTTCAGCTTCCTCCAGCATCTTTGTGGCTCTGTGCTGGACTCTCTCAAGTCAGCGTTTCCTGACCTGGCCCGGTTGCGTGACCTGGCCCGGTACGGGAGCTGCTGTGCTTTGCCGGTCGGCTGCCGGTAGCGGCTGCTGCGGGCTCGCCCCTGGCCGCGTCGCTGAGAGCTGTCTCGGCCTGCAGGCAGCGGCAGGGGACGCGGCGGCGGCGGCTGCAGCAGGGCCCCCGGGCCAGGGTCTGGCTCCGCGGCGTCGCTGACAAGCGCTTGATGCTTCTCCTTTGAGGGGGTAGTGGCGATCACGCTTCCTGCTCTGCTTTCCCAAGGCTTCTTCGGGGTTCCTTCTGCGCAGAGACGGAGATGTGCAGCTTGAGATTGCTCTGTGCAGGTTTACGTGCTGGGTCTTAGAATCATAGAATCAGCCAGGTTGGAAGAGACCTCCAAGCTCCCCCAGCCCAACCTGTCACCGAGCCCTAGCCAACCAACCAGACCATGGCACCAAGTGCCTCATGNAGGTCTTCATCTTTGGAGTTGTTTTGGTGTCTTCAGACCTCACTTGGAAAGCAGACTTGTACTTAGACTACAGTAATGTCAAGTTGTGTTGGTCTGTGTGCTCTTTAATCTTCCCCTTGATGGTTTTACAAGCATGTCCTGGCTGGCTGTGATTTTCAAATCTCTCTTCTTTGTCACTCACAGGATTCCATGGCAGTACTCAAATGGTGCTGATAAAAACTTGACCACCAGAGGAGGACTTGGTATCTGCAGTTTGCTTTGGGAAGAGCTGTCTGAATGTTTGCTGCTGCTCAGTAGTTCCCTTGTCTGTGTTACTAGATCAGATGCTCCCCTAAGCACCCTTATGGCTGAGTGCAGGATTCCCAAATACCAGTAAAGAATATGGATTGTGTTGCTTCTTGGTTTGCCTGATTCTTCCTGGAAAGCTTGGAAAAGTATATGGAATGGCTGTTCCCTCCTTTAGAGTTTAATAATGTTTGTACATGTGTTATTTTTCAGGTACCTTTGAAGCCAGGAAGGAGTCTTATGGATTGGATTCGACTAACTAAAAGTGGGAAGGACTTGACTGGTTTGAAAGGGAGGCTCATTGAAGTGACAGAAGATGAGCTTGCTAAGCACAACAAAAAGGAGGACTGCTGGATATGCATAAGAGGTTAGTTGCTATGGTGTTGCTTCTGTGTTTTTTTTTTTCCTAGCTTCTCTCTTCTGAACTTAAAGAAGCAGCAAAAAAAAAAANAAAAAAAAAAAAAAAAAACAAAACAAAAAAAAAAACCCAAACAAACCCAAAACCCAAACAAGCAGCAACAACAGAATCTACACTTCAAAACAAATTCTGCACCTTCAATATTTAGTCCAGCTGTAATCTGACATAAGTTTGCAGACAGCAAGTTGGGAGCAAGTGTGGATCTGTTAGAGGGCAGGAGGGCTCTGCAGAGGGACCTGAGCAGGCTGCACAGGTGGGCACAGTCTAGTGCCAGGAGTCTGAACAAGTCCAAGTGCCAGCTCCTGCACTTTGGCCAAGCAGTGCTACAGNAGACTGGATGGGGCCTCCCTGGAGATGTTTAAAAGTAGGCTGAATGAGGCACTTAGTGCCATCGTTGAGTTAATTAGAAGGTGTTAAGTGATAGGTTGGACTTGATGATCTGTGATTCTGAGATAATTGAATGCAACTTTGTTCAAGTTAGAGATTTTGTGGTTTTCTTTACTTTCAGCTCTTTCTTAGGAAGTCTTCCAAGTGGGCATATTTTATACTGTTATATCTGCACATGTAAACAAACCACAAGATTTTATCTCAGAAGGTGAAAGTATTGCAAGTTAACTGTGTGAAAAGTGGATTGGAGCCATAGCCATGCCTGGAGGAGTGTTTTCAGTGCTGAAGTTCCTACTTGTCTCACAGGAGGAGTAAAATCTTTGCTCTCCAGTTGAATCATTCAGAGGCTCAAGTACAGTGATACTGCCTTAAATTTGTCAGGAGATAACAGCACTTCTATGAAGATAGGTTAAGAAGGTCAGAGTAGCTATTGTGGCATTTGGAGTGCTTCATTTAGTAGTGACTGCTCTGGCATAATGTCAGCTCTCAGCTCCAGCAAAAGAAAGTTAAGGATTGCTCCATGAGGGCAACTCCGTGGGTGCTGAAGGGGTTGAAAGTGCAGGTAAAGTGCTGTTCAGTGCTGGCTTTTGAACAAAATAGAAGAATTGTTAGTTTTCTGTGTGCTCTTTTTGCCCAGACTAGGAAAACTGCAGTGGGAAAAGAGCTAAAGAGAGCTAATTTACTGTGGAGCCCTCTTCTTTTTTCTCAAAAAGGCATTTCTGCTACCACAGTCAGAATCACTGCTTAAAAAGCTTTCTGTTTTCTTTTCAATGTCTTGTTCTTCCTTGACTCCATTTCTGAAGTTGTTTTTTACAAGAACTCTATCATTCTGTTTCTGTAGCTGTCCTCTTTTTTTTCTCTTCCCATCCCTGCCTTTTCTTTGTTCTCAGACTTCTGCTGAAAAACTCCAGCAGAACTGAGAGGTTTGGTAGATTATCTGTAGACGTGGTGTGTGGACAGGTAGTAAAATCCTGCCATTGTGGAACAGCTGAATGAGGTTTCTGCCTTGGTGGTTAGACTGTGTCTCTGTAAGGAAGAGCAAATTGATGAGAGGAATGTGAATAAAAGAAAAAAACAAGAGCAAACCTTGTTCAGAACCTCAGTATGGTGATCATTAAAGAAAGCCACAAATTTTATATACAATCACAGAATTGTCTAGGTTGGGAAAGACCTCCAAGATCAGGGCCATGAAGATGCTGAGAGGGCTGCAGCAGCTCTGCTCTGAGGGCAGGCTGAGAGAGTTGGGGCTCTGCAGCCTGGAGAGGANAGGTCCAACTGCCAAGTCTACTATATCATGTCCCTCAGCAAGACATCTACACAGCTTTTAAATCCCTCCAAGGTTGGAGACCCCACCAGTGCCATGGGCAGCCTGTTCCAGCCTGACAGCCTTTCTGGGGAAGTAATTTTTGCTACTATCCAATCTAAAGCTCCCTTTGCACAACTCCAGGCTGTTTCCTCCTTTTCTGTCCCCTGCCACTTGGGAGAAGAGACCAACCCCAACCTCACTACAACCTCCCCCCGGGTAGCTGTAGAGAGAAAGAGGAGCACCCCTAAGCCTCCTTTGCTCCAGGCTAAACAAACCCAGTTCCTTCAGCTCTTCCTCATGAGACAGGCTTGTGCTCCAGACCCTTCATGAGCTTTGTTACCCTTCTCTGGACCTGCTCCTTGGAAGGAAAGCCTCAAAACTGAACCCAGTACTCCAGGCTGAGTACAGGGAGATGGTCACCACCGTGTGCCACAGAGTAGGTCAAGTGGAGAATCTGATGTGGTAACCAGGGCAGATTTGAGAGAAGAAGAGAGAGCAGCTGGAGGGATTTGGAGGCTGAAATGGAGCATCAGAGAGTTAAAAGCAGAGTGAAGGGTATATAAATGGCATTGCTTTGGTTCTTGCAAGCTAAATGGTAAATTGAACATGTGACAAATACTCAACAGGCCTTAACTATATAGATAGTAACATTTACTGCATGCAGTAGTCTGTGATGCACACAAGATGGCATAGTTAATGCATCCTTTGGAAGATCAGGTCAGTAGAATGCACAAAGATCCCTCCTTTGTGATCTGGAAGGGTTGTTCTTACCATCCAGGATTGTCCCAAGTCTGTTTGCCCCTAGCCCAGTGCTGAATGCCTGCCTGCCTCCTCCTGAAGTAGTTAATGTACATTTCTTAATGTCTTACAAGCTTGTGAAAGCAGTGGCACAGGTCTCCTACTGGTAGCTTCCTGTTTGGTAATGTTATATATCTTCAAATATTGTTCTGTGTCTTCAAACATCCTGCTAGATAGGCCTGCAGCAGTGCTGCTCCCAGCAGTATGTCTGTAGCTGTATCTGTTTGTAGCTGCCTTCTTCAGGTGCTGCTTACTCTGCTTAGACTTCAGCATTTCAGACTGTCATGGTTTGAGGGGTTCCAGGTTATCCCAGACCTATGAAGAAGCATTGTTTTATCTCCCTGAAAACACTAAGGATAGTACTTGGAAACATAGAATCATAGAATTGTCAGGGCTGGAAGGAACCTCAAGGATCATCCAGTTCCAATCTCCCTGCCATGGGCAGGGACACCTCTCACTAGATCAGGTTGCTCACAGCCACATCCAGCCTGGCCTTAAAAGCACCCAGGGATGAGGCTTCCACCCCCTCCCTGGGCAACCCCTGCCAGGCTCTCACCACCCTCATGCTCAACAACTTCTTCCTAACATCCAATCTGAATCTACTTACCTCTAATGTTGCTCCATTGCCCCCAGTCCTATCACTCCCTGACACCCTAAAAAGTCCTTCCCCAGCTTTCTTGTAGCCCCCTTCAGGTCCTGGAAGGCCACTCCAAGGTCTTCTGGAAGCCTTCTCCTCTCCAGGTTGCAGAGCCCCAGCTCTCAGCCTGTCCTTATATATAGCAGAGCTGCTGCAGCCCTCTCAGCATCTTGGTGGCCTCCTCTGCACTGGCTCCAACACTTCCATGTCCTTCCTGTGCTGGAGGCTCCAGAACTGCACCCAGGACTGCAGGTGGGGTCTGAGGAGAGCAGAGCCAAGGGGCAGAATCCCCTCCCTTGCCCTGCTGCCCACACTGCTCTTGCTGCAGCCCAGCACTCGGTTGCTGTGGGAAATGCTGCTCAGGTTTTTGTATTCCATTTCCTGCAGGATTTGTGTACAATGTCACTCCATACATGGAGTACCATCCTGGTGGTGAGGAGGAGCTGATGAAAGCAGCAGGAGCTGATGGTACAGATCTCTTTGATCAGGTGAGAACAAAGGGCAGCAACTGCCAACACCTGGGGTTTGGGTTGGGTTTTAGGGCACTCCACTGGAAACAGTGCGTTGAACTCTCTTATGTCTTGGGGAAAGGCAGTAGGTTCCTGCTCAGAATGGCACTGAAGTGTGCTAAAAGCCAGTGTGACTCTGTTGTTGGGCTGATGCTTCCATCTGACCATATTCTTAAGGTTATTTTTCAGCAGACATAGCAATAAAGCTAAGCTGTCTCAACAGCCTGAGGTGCTGCTCTTAAAAGAATACTACAGCAACTAATTGCTGCCATTTGAGAGGCATTTTCTTCTCAGAACTTCAGCTTCTTGAAGCATCCTTGTGGTGGTCTTTAGTCTATTTGCTTGGCCACTGAACTGTCAGTGAACAAAGTTCTGGGGCTGCTGGTAAGTGACTGTGAGCAATAACTGAAGGGGGCTACAAGGAAGCTGGGGAGGGACTTTTGAGGCTGTCAGGCAGTGACAGGACGGGGGGGAATGGAACCAAGCTGGAAATGGGGAGAGTCAGACTGAGTGTTGGGGCTGTTCAGTCTGGAGAGGAGGAGAAGGCTCCCAGGTGACCTTCTTGTGGCTCTCCAGCATCTGATCAGTTTGTCACAAACTGCCTGGAAACCTTTGGAATGTAAGGATTTTCTGAATGAGAAAGGCACCTATCAGGGAGAGTTGATAGCCTGGAACCCACTCATTTATGCCTTTTTTTTAATTTAATCCATGCTCACAGGAAGATCTGCTGTTTGCAGAGAGCTAAAGCTGGGGAGGGACTTTTTAGGCTATCAGGTAGTGACAGGACTGGGGGGGATGGAGCAAAGCTGGAGGTAAGGAGATTCAGCCTGGATGTTAGGAAGAAGTTGTTGAGCATGAGGGTGGTGTGAGCCTGGCAGGGGTTGCCCAGGGAGGTGGTGGAAGCCTCATCCCTGGGTGTTTTTAAGGCCAGGCTGGATGTGACTGTGAGCAACCTGCTCTAGTGTGAGGTGTCCCTGCCTGTGGCAGAGGGGTTGTAACTAAATGATCCTGGTGGTCCCTTCCAGCCCTGAGAATTGTGTGATTCTGTGAAATCAGAAGATGAGAAGTGCTTTCTTTCTTTACTGCTACTGTAAATGTTTTGAAAAGCCTCAGAAAACCAAGGGTGTGCTGAATGGGTGTGCCTGGTGCAAGGCATCTCTTGCAAACCTGCTGTTGTAAAAGATGATTCACTGAGTTGGTGTTTTTTAGAAGCATCTCTTTGGGTCTCCTTGGCTCACAAGGTTTGCCTGAGAAACTGCAAAACAGTAGAAAGGAAACTTAAGGAAGCTCCTGCAGTCTTTACTAAGTTCAGATGCATACTGGATAGGTTTTTATTTGTGTTTTGTTTAGTTGGTTTTGTCATGGCAGTGCACAGCAGATCCTTAAAATAGGCTGCTCACATTTTTGTTTCTGGAAGCATGCCTCATTCTGTTCCCACTGCTTTAGCATTCTCTGTCTGTCAGAATCTCTCTTTACAAGTTTGGTAGTTTACTTGTGTCACATTTCTGGAGAAATTAACTGTCCCTCACAATCTTCCCTTTCTTTCTGTTACTTATGTATGAGGAAACTACAACTTAGAATCACAGAATGGGCTGGGTTGAAAGGGACCTCCAAAGCTCATCCAGTCCAATCCTCTGCACTCAGCAGGGACATCCTCAACTAGAGCAGGTTGCCCACAGCCCTCTCCAGCCTCACCTTCAATAGCTCCAGCCATGGGCACACAACCACCTCCCTGGGCAACCTGTTGCAGTGTTCCAGCACCCTCCTGGTGCAGAACCTGTTCCTAACATCCAATCTCAAGCTGCTCTGCTCTAGTTTGCAGCCATTGCCCTCATCCTGTCCCTGCAGCCCTTTGCAAACAGTCTCTCTGCAGCCTTCTTGCAGCCCCTTCAGGCACTGGCAGGCTGCTGTTAGGTCTGCCCAGAGCCTCCTCTTGTGCAGGCTGCACACCCCCAGCTCCCTCAGCCTGGCTTTGCAGCAGAGCTGCTCCAACCCCCTGAGCATTTTGGTGGCCTCCTCTGGCCCTGCTCCACCAGCTCCATGTCCTTCCTGTGCTGAGGACTCCAGAGCTGGCTGCAGCAGTGCAGGTGAGGTCTCAGCAGAGCAGAGGGCAGTGGCAGAATCCCCTCTCTGGCTCTGCTGGCAATGCTGCTTTGGCTGCAGCCCAGGCTGGGATTTGCCCTCTGTGTGCTCACACTGCCTGCTCATGTCCAGCTCCTCATCCATCAGCACCCCCAAGTCCTTTCCCACAGGGCTGCTTCCTATCACCTCCTCCCCCAGGCTGTACTGGCAGTGAGGATTGTTCTGGCCCAGGTGCAGAACCCTGCACTTGCTCTTGTTCAGCCTCATGAGGCTCAACTGGGCTCACCTCTGCAGCTTGCCCAGGTCCCTCTGGATGCCATCCTGTCCCTCTGGCATATCAACAGAGGAGATTCTCTAATCTCCTTCCTTTGTCCAGTTTAAATTAGTTTTCCAACCTCTGCATACCCTTCCAGTTGGCCATACAGCACTTGTTTCCTTGTCTCTTTGTGTGATGTTACCCTGGATGCCCTGTCAGAATTGGCTTTTCCCACATCCATTTCCTCTGCAAGTTCTCCACTTCTGGTCTGTGAAGCTGCTGCTTTTTCTTCACATTATTTGACTTTTTAAGATAGGTAATTTCCAAATAATGAAGTGATTAAGTAAGACAGAAACAAACCAATACACCAACTTGGGAGGTGGTGTTGGTGTGTCTGAACTAATATTCTTTAGATTTATTTTCTTCATTGTTTCCCCCTTCACTTGTCTCTAACCAAGACTGACTACCCTTGAGGTAAAGAACCTTGAGATAAAAGGATTTTTATTTAGTTAATTCCTTAGCATTGCAGAAATTAAATGCTGTGACAGAAGTCAGTCCTGACTGACACAATAATGACTGTTTTAAAAAAATGTTCTGCTAAAACATGAGTACAAAGAGGAACTTTCCTCCTGCAGTGCAGAGAAAACAGCATGGTAAAGAATCACAAATCTGGTGGAAACTTCTTGTGTTAACACAGGTTCATCGTTGGGTCAACTATGAATCAATGCTGAAGGAGTGTCTTGTTGGGAGAATGGCTGTCAGGCCTGCTGCTGCTCCAAAAGGTGAGAGTTTTAAGGATCAAATAGCTCCTGTCATGCTGTATTCCAGAGTGATCTGGAAGTTCTGAGAAGTCCTAAATGCTCACATCCATGAGGAGTCTCTATCGTTCATGAGGAGTCTCTATCCCTGCACAGAGAGGAAGCCTACAGCATGCATTCAATCTTTTTGCAGCAGGTACCTGAAGACTCTTTTATGCATGGTTTTATAAGTGATGTAGTGCACACTTGGCCTTTTGTTTTCAGTCAGCAGAAAACAGAAGTTTGTTATGTGCATATGTATAGAGAGATAATTAATTAAATAGCTGAAGAAATCACCAGAGAGAGAGAGAGAGAAAGGGAGGGAGAAGGTGAGACAGAGACAGAAAGAGAGAAGGGGGGAGAGGGAGGGAGAGAAAGGGAGAGGGGGAGAGAAAGAGAAAGGGAGA